>LOJH01025379.1:0-18771 GCA_001685095.1 Ellobius talpinus
CCTCGCCGCACCCCGCCGGCGCCCGGGAGAGGACGGTGCTGATGGGGTGTGGGTGTGCGTGTGCGAGGTGGGTAACGTGCAAGTCTGTGTTTTTAATAGTAGTGGGGTTTTGATCCGCTAGGGAGTTGTGTGCTAAGAATAGAAATGTGCGGAAGATGCTGGGTTTGGCTGATCCACTGATGCTGTCGCTGGCGGCGGCAGCGACGGCGGCGGCTCAGGCTGCAAGTAAACAAACCAGCTTCTTCCTTGTCCATCCTCCTCCGCCTCCTGCGCATAGGTCTGCATCAGCCATGATGCTGGTGAGGCCCTTTAGAAGCCCGAAGTTGAAGCTTAGGCTGGTGACAATGATAGCCCTGATGCCGAGGCGGGGTCGCCCCTTGTGTGGGATTTCCTGGGTATCTATACTTAGGTTAGAGATGACTGACTCTCTTTAGGGCCAGGTTTTTACAGTAGTGGTGTTTACTGTTATCTTTAGAAAGCAGGGAAAAAATGCTTACCCATAAGTTAAAGCTTGGATTCTCTCATATCTCCATCAAAAGGATGTTATGAAAATAAAACTCATTTCACCAGTGTGATATATTTTGGTTAAAAGCATTGATGGATTGTAATTGATAAAGTTTACAGGTAGAAATTCATCAAAAAAGCCTGTGAATCTGTATCGATTAATTTCTGTTATTGATAGAGTCATCACACGTTTGGTGTGTCCTGAAAGGGATACAGCACAAGGACTTCGTATGTAATACATTGACAGTTGTCTCAGGTCATCAGTTTAGACGTGTGTTCTGTATTTGGTAAAGCAGGGTCATATTTTTTAGTAGAAATGTAAATTTCTAAACAGCCACTGCATTTGCTTATGGTAGGGACTCCTGTTAAGTTACATACTCATTCAGGAGAACGTGGAAAAAGCCAAAGGTGGAAGCATCCAATAAATATGGTTTAGGGCGTGAAGATGGGTCTGAATATTCCAGAAGACGGTTGTTTAAAACATTTTTAAAAAGTATCTTCATGAATTACTAGTTTTCCAGATTGTTTGACCAGAAACTGCGTTCAAGGTGCAGTTCAAGCACCTTTTGTCATTATGAAATCTTGATTCTATTTAATAACTTTCTGAAAAACAGATGACCCTAGTATCTGTAACTTGAGGTTCTACTTTTAAGGTGTCATTTGAATGTGACAAGTTTGGATGAATGTAGGTGTAGGGTTTTGTTTGTGTTCTGCATATTTGCAGTAGCGTGTTTTCTTAGCTTTTTAAACTTATTACTACAAAATTAATGAAATTTGTTATTCATTTTTCCCCTACAGTTAGGTTTTCTGTAATGATGAGTGAATAGTTTTCAACTTAAAATTATTTTTTCTTTAACCTTGACATTGGTAGTTTTGCATTGTATATGAAAGAATACTTGAAAATCTTTGGATTTTTTTATATTTGTAATTGTATTTATTGTGATTTTGGAATAGAGGGGCTTCCCTGTGTACAGAGTTAAGTTTAGGCTACAGAGTTAAGTTTCATAGAAGCCTAAGCTGGACTGCTAGGGATCCTCCTGCCCCAGCCTCCTGAGTGTTGGGATTATAGGTGTGTGCCAACAGTACAAGCTTGTGTATGTAATTTTTCAACTAAAACATTCTAAGTAAGGTTCAATTCACTGTATAAATAGTAAGATGAGGATTGTGCTTTGGAGGGGTAATGTTTTAGCACTTCATTCAGAAGATACCATCATTAAAGTTTGTTTTGTAGAATTGTGCATCTAAAGTCTTTTGATTAAAGTTCAGGGACAAAGCATGGATTTCAGTGTAGGGGTTTAGGAATTTTAAACTCCAGGTTTTGATTTTAATGTGAAAGTTTCTAAATGCTTAGGCTTCTTCCTAAAGGGGAACTTATCTCATACATTGTTGTACAAGTTTAGCTTTTAATTAAACTTTGTATATTTTTATGAAGAGATAACTAGTAATACTTTACTTTGTAGTATCTATAAGTTCAAGAATTTATCCCTGGGATGAAAAGGTGGTTCCTGTTAATGTGTTAATTGGATCTGAATCATAATTTAGTAAGATCTTAGCTTTAAAGTGATTAAGTTTATAGCATTAAAAAGAAGACCAATTTGGGATCATTTTGAATTTCTACAATTAAATGCAAGACCAAAAATTACTTTATTTGGTTAATTTTGTATTTGATTGCATTTTCAAGTTACCCTGAATTAATGATGCAACTATTTTTAATGGAATGTTTGTGTTAAAATCTTTGAGTAATTTAAAAGTTGCTGTTGAGCGCCATATTTCAGCATCCTCTGCATTCTTAATCTTGGTTTAATGCAGCATATTCTTTTCTAAGGTAGACTACTATTAACAGATGTGTCATTAAAGTCTTTAATATCTGATAGGACTAGACTTAGTTTCCAGTTAATTCTAGCCACTAACCCCTGAGCACTTGCCATGTGCCAGATATTGCTGTGTACTTTAATATTGTAATTCATCTAATCTTCAGAACAATCTTGATGCACTTTTGAAAGTTAACTTCACATAAGAAAACACTCCATACAGCATAAAAATCATTTCATTTAAAATTTCCTATTCTGAAACACTTTGTACTCATTCTTAGAGTCCACAGTGACATTGCTAAATTATATGTGTGTGTGTGTATATATATAATTATATTATGTATACTATAATAAGTTCCACAGAATCAAGTTAATATAGTTTTAAAAGCTGTATTGATTAAACTGCTAATATTTCTTTCATTTTAGTTGTTTCAAATGTCAAAATAAATACCTCAACTGTTTACATAGTTTATTGTAGCATCTTTCATCAAATTTGAAGTACATTTATTTCTTCTGCAAGGAAATCTTCAAATAGTTGGTGAATAGATTAATACACCTTTTGACTTATAAATGTGCTTTTAGTTCTTAAAAATCTATTCAAATATACTTATTTAAAAATTACTGCCTTAATGTATTTTGTATTTCTAAATGGGTAATTTTTCTTGTATTCTGAAAGGAAAGTAAAAAGGTTTTCTAGAAGAAAACAAAAGATGTTTAGATGAGAATTTATCTCTTCTATATTAAGAAAGCCCCTGACTATATCTGGATGTCTGGGAGTTTCGAACAGGAAGGTAGAATTTAGCCAGTAATGGAGATTAGCCCAAATTTAGTTTGAGTTGAATGCCTACTTGATGTTTTGTTTTAACTGTATATTAAATTTTGAGGATAGGAGCTGTACATAATCATGGTGGTCATCTGCAATGCCACTTCTATATGAAGTCAATTGTAGATTTCAATGTGAAGAATCCTAAATATCAGCTATGAAAAAGCTATCAAATATCTAATGCTACATTTCCTTTGCGGTTAAGGAAATTGAGGTACAGAGAATTCAAGGGACATTATCAGCACCAGTCGGAGTGAAGCAGAGGTGGAAACAGTTAATCAAGTTTTTTGGTCTGTCTTGCTTTTTCTAAAGAAAACTTTGAGAAGAACTTTGCCAGGGATTCTAATCCTGGGGGGAAAATCTGGCAGTAATTCTTGACGTTTAGTGGACTAGAGATAGGTTTTATGTGTGTACATTAAGTACTTTCATTTTACAGTTGAGAGGTGCCTGAGGCAGATTTTAGAATTCTATGTGTATATTGAATTAAATGGCCAGCTGAGCCAGTGTTCTTTAGTAGCCCTAAGTTATCATAGGTGCCTTCATATACTGTTAAGCAACATTTTACATTAGAAGTAAAAGGGGTTGTTTCGATAGCTTTTTTATTGGTTTATGTGAAGCAGAGGATAAGCATATCAGTGTTTTAAATCAGAATATTAGGTACATCGCCTAGCACAAGCTTTTTAATAATGGACATGTTGAGATGTACATTGGTTGAGATTGTACATTGATATAGAGAAAAAGAGGAAAATGCTTTTTTTGTATGTGTATTTTTGTTTATAAAGTTGGTTTTTAAGAATTAACAATTTGAAAGCTCTGGCGATTTGTCTAAAAGTTCCAGGTTTTAGAAAAAATCTACATTGTTATTACTTATTTTGAATAGAGTTTATAGGGTAACAACTCCAAGTAGGAACAGGTTATTCAAAATACAAGACAAATTGTTTTGAATTTCATTTCCACTTCAAATGTGTTTACTTTTCCTGCATATACTTTTTGAAAGTTTGATACAGCCTTGTGTATTTGTCCTGGCATATACATTAATTTCTTCTCTTTTTTGGGCGGGGATCAAAATCAGGGTTTTGTTTATCGTACCAGCTTTCACAGCTTCTCCCTTTTAATGCTTCTATTTTGAGCCATGGTCTCACCAAGTGGCCCAGACTAACCTTGAACTTGCTATACTGACCAGACTAGCCTCAAACTTGTGATCCCCCTGCCTCAGCCTCCAGAGTAGCTGGGATTGTAGTCATGTGCTACCATCCTGGCTTAGATTTTCTTAAAATATACTTACTAAAATTTGAAACTTCCATAGAATCTAAAGTAGTTCCTCTTGCTCATCATTTATGTTTTAAGATATCAGTTGTTTAAATTAATTTCCTTTATTCAGTTTGGCTATCATAAAGTCTATAAAATGATAGCATAGAACCTTACAGCCAAAGATCAACTATAGTTTAAAGAAAGTTAAGGATTTTAATATAGAAATAAGCATGTACAAAGCCAGGTTTGATGGATCACGTCTTTAATCCCAGCACTTGGGGATTTGAGGCAGGTTCAAGGACATTTCCTGATACTTAGTGAGCTCCAGGGTTGTCAGGCCTACAGGTCTCAGAGATCCCCCTTCTCCCCCCCCCACAAAAAAGAGGTAGCTGACATACAGGAAATTGTTAACATGAACTTTGCACTTGTATGAAAGAGAATTATTGTGTGCTTTTCAATTGTATGAAAGAATTACTGTGTGCTTTTCAATCTAAATTTAGTTTGAATTTTAATGTTAGTTCATTTGTGATAGTTTTCTTGATACTTTTGTTTTTTTTTCCTTTGGTTTTCTTTAAAACATTTTGTTAATTACATTTGACAGTTTATATTTTGTTATTTCGTATAAAGCAGATGAAACTGATGGAAGACCTTAAGTGCAGGTGATTACTTTTATTGATTGTCCCTGTGTGTGGTAACTGTGGGAAATACTGTCATTATTGCTTTTGGCCACAGTTTTCTTAGGTTCATAATTAAGAATCAAATAGGGGTTATAAATGAAAGATCTTGGATAGCAAATATATAATAGACTTGGGAAAGACTTAAGATGCTATTTTAGTTCTTGTCACCGAGTAGACAGTATATACATATATATTATAATTTATTGACTGAGTAAGTATAGGTATAGTTCACATTTTTTGAGTGAATGACATTCTAAAGCATGTTTGATATTATTGCTTTAAATTGCATGACTGGTTGCTGAAGTCTTGAAAATTATTTAAAGCATCAATAAGAAAATCTTCCAATAATGAATAATTTTGGGTACATTAAGGTTTCTTTTATTTGGAGTTGAAAATTGATGATCTTAACACAAAGTGATTTAAAATATCAAGAAAAAATAGAGTAGTTTTAATGTAGTCTAGTCCTTGCACTTTATGGAAAGCCATAGGGAACATGACTTAACATACAGGAATTTTAATTACATATAACTGCTTCCAAAATGTTTAAACTTAGTTTTGTTTTAAAAATGGCCACTTGCCATTTTTGCTGTTGACTTACTAAACTTGTTTGCATAGCTTATTTATTATCTACAGCTGTTACATCTTTGTTCATTCATCTGCTTATTCACTAATTCTGTATTTGTTGAATAAGTGCCAGCCACAGTCAAATTGCTTGAATAATTTATATTGTGATTCAGTAGAATTAAAGGTGGGAAAGGTTTTGTACATTATAAAATGATATTCAAATGAAGTTATATTCTCTAATAGTGAATCATGAATGAAAATAACTTTACTATTGAATTCACTATGAATTTTGTGTGTAACTTTATAAGAATGTTAAAAATTAGATTATCTAGCACTAAAATATTTAATTCAATAAACTTAAAAATAAACCAAATTTTATGTTAACTCACTGGAGAGAGCCTGCAGAGAGCATATTTCTACAGAAGTTACTATGGGAGGAGGGTCAAGTTTGCTTTACCATTGGAAACAGGCAACAGAACTTTAGCTCATCTTGTGGACTAGTGTTTATGGAAATGTGGCTGACTGAATGGGAGACTAGATGACTGTAACAGGAGCATTGCCACTTAGGAAATCAAACCAGAGAATATGTTTACTGTTTAGGAGCCAATAGCATTGTTTTTACATATTAAAGACAGCCTTTCCTGCTAATCTAGTGATTACATTTTAAAAATTAGCTGTAAAGATGATACCATTTTAGCTTTTAAAGAACAGGTTTTAAAACTGAAAGTTGTGGTTATAGGTAAAATTTGATAACTGTTTCAAATGCGATGGAATAAGACCACCTCTAACAGTTAGGTTCAGTGGCCCTAATAAGTTTGTAAAACTTGCTGCTTTAATTTAATGTACATTTTAAAAGCTTTTTTTAAAACATATGCATTGATTGTTCCCTCCCTCCCTCTTCCCTCCCTTTCCTCCCTTTCCCTCTCGTTCCTCTCCCTCCCTCTCCCCCTCTCTCTTTTTTTCCTCTCTCTCTCTGTACAAGAAATTAGTTTTCAGAAACAGGTCCATTATAAAATAAGATTGATTTGGGTTGATCTGGTTCAATTTCAGGAAGACTTCCATCCTCTCAGTATTCTTCGTAAGGGTATTCCAGCACATTTTACTTTGATTGGAAGTATCTCTTGGATATATTGTTTTTGATATATCCTAATATTTATTCTACTTATACTCCCAAGAATGATATAATTCTCTTTTGTCCAGATTGTATAGTTTTATAATGAGAAAAATAAACAATCTTACTAGAAATTGAGCTCATTTGTCTATATAGTACCAATGAGAAGAGCTGAATGCAGCTATGATGATGACATCATTTTGCACTAGTCTTTTCCAGTATTTAACTTAAAATTCTTTATACAATATACAGAGTTAGCCCTTTGATTTATCTAGCTCTATAATATGCAGTTACTTGGGTTTTTCAGATATGATCCTAATCAAAATAAAATGATGTTTGAATGCTATACTTTTGGGCTTTAATTTTTTTTGTTTGTTCTGTTTTTAATGTGAAGTGGGTATTATTTTAAATAATGACTTTTCTCCTGGCAGTATTCAGTGTGGGAATTGCTGGTGGTAAATTATATCTTATTTTAGAATATTTAATGTTATTAGAGATGTGTCAGGAGGACAAAAATATAAAATTTCCCCAAAGTTACCTGAACAAATGATTTATTTTTTTCAAATTTCTTTTAGTTTAATGTTCTTTCAAACAATCATAATTTTGGGAAAGAGACCCAGATTGCAGCATCTCTCTTTATTCTGCATCAACAGGTCCCCATGATTATGATTTTGAGTAGTCCTCCCCTTTCTCCTATGTATTGCACATAACGTATTGTATAGCCCATGACAGGGTGGTCTTCTATTGAGCCATGTAGCCTTTGTCAGATTGTTCAGAGAATGTTTAGTTTTAATCACTTATTGTTAAAAAGTTAGGCTTTACATATATATGTGTTGGAGGAAAACTTATAATTTAGTTCAGTACTAGCTGGGAGTCCAACGTTGAATTTAATGCTGTGTACTATTTATGAAAACCCAACTTCATAGAGGAGTACAGTTACTCTAGGTCTCTAGGTACCCTTTTTTTTTTTTGCTTTTTTTTCTAGTTACCTAGAGTTCATGCTGTTTGTCCTTGGCCACCTAACACCAGCATATCTAGTCCATATTTTTGCAAATGTAGAAGCAATTTTTTTCTTAGGTTGGTAGGGATAATAATAAATAGTTCATTAAGTTTATTGCCGTATATGTAAGGAAGCCTTTTTACTCCTAATTTATCATATAAAGACCTAGGGCATACATTTCTACTGTTTGTTTTAGAAAACACTCTATTTCTTTTGAGCAATTCTGTTTTTTTTTATATTACAGATACTGTTGCATTGAAACCTGTCATGTTTCGAATTTGCAAATTTCCTAAAACATTTTATTCCATAAATTTGGCTCATCTTTCACATGTAGAGTTTTGAAATGAAGAGAGCATACTTCAGAGTCAGGAATTCTGAATTCAGAACTTAGCTCTACAGTTTACTGCCTTGAAGGTCTAGCAAGTTACCTTTTCTCTGTGAGTCCCAGTTTTTTCCATTCTGTGAAATTAATAGTGCCCTAATAAAGTTGTGAAGATTATCAGATTATGATAGATGAGCAGTTAGTTATTGTCATGTCTTTTCTACTTCATATTCCCTTTGTTTCACTTTCTTTATCTACCAAAAAATTACTTAATGTTGTGTACTTAATGTAATCTACCTAAAATATTTTTAGAGCAAGGCGGATTATAAAAAGTTTCGTGGCACATTGTATTTTACATAAAGTACAGCAATTAAAAGTACTTTGACAGAACTATCTGAAATTAGAGGCATTTGAGCCACTTAGCTTTTATTCTTTCTCCCGTCATTTCAAGTATATGTTCTAAGACATGCTTTCTGTTTGTTTGTGTAGGTCTGACATGGTTTTGTCGGGACATTTTATTCAGTCACTGTCATGTCACATTTGTCACAAGACCAGAGCAGTGTCCTCCTTATAGAACTGTTCAATAAATAAGCCCCCCTCATGTTTGAAGTATGTGATGTCAGGTCAAATGAAGACATTTACAAAGGCTTAGTTGTTTGTTATTGCTGTGTGAGTTCAAGAATGGGAAAAAAAGAAATTCTTTCTTCAATACTTCCTTCCAGGCTGAGTCATCACTAGAGAGTGGGAAGTACAGCAGCAGCAGCAGCAGCAGCCACAGCAAAGAATCCAAATCCTAAAACTGATCCTGCAAAGCATCATTTCTCCAAGTTGGGGGCTCAGAGGGGAGCCATCATGAGCGATGTTACCATTGTGAAAGAAGGTTGGGTTCAGAAGAGGGGTAAGTTAAGTACTGAACAGCTAGTGTGTGCTGAGAGTTGATCAAGTAAACGCTGATGTGCCGTCTAAGACAGAAGTAATGCTCAACATGTAGGCTAGGAATTTGCTTATTGGGAATTTCCTTCTAATTTTGATTTTTGTAGTTTGTAATTATGATACTAGATTTTATATGTGTGCATATAAAATCTAGTGGTGTCCAGATTCTATAGACTTTACAGAATTATTTAACATATATAAAAGGACTCTTGTGTCTGTATAATAGAATATACTTAGGTAAAAATACTATATTGAGTCAATTTGTATAGTAGTAGAATGGTTTAATGTATTAAAGGGAAAGCTTAGTCCATACATTGTTGAATTGTTGAGCAGGTCCATAAATTAGGTAAGTTAAAGCTATGATGTAAAAGTTCAAATGTAGAGAGTGATTTTCTTTGTGTGTTTAATTTGGTATTTCTTGTTTATATTATCTACTTTTACTGTGTATTTCTTGTCCATTCTTTAGATAAATATATCATCTTTATTATTAAATAGCCAATCTAAAATTTAGTTTATAATCTGAGTGATCACCTTATATCATCTATATGTTTATTAGAGATCTAGTCTTTAGGCTGGATGCTCAGCCACTTTACCTGTCTACCTGCATGACCAATCAAATAGGATGAGGGATGCTTTTGAGTCCTATGTTTTTGTTAACTAAGTTACCTCTTAAACACTACTTTTCATATTCTTTGGAGATCTTTGGTTAATATCTATGCTAAAAAGCTATATGTATTATGGAATTTTTAAATAGGCCTCAAATAAGTTGTATAGCATTTTAATGAGTTATGTCTAATATTTATGGTGATGAACAAACACTACCGTCCTCATACATGGCCATCACTCTATAAAAGTTTATTTCTGCCTCTTTTTGGTTCAGTGCTTCTCTTTCAACCTTGACAACCACCTAATGTGCTGTCTGTTCCTATAATTATGCTTTTCTAAGGTTTCAGTTCAATGGACTCTTGAAATCCACAGTCTTTTGTGTCTGGTTTCTTTCCTATACATACTTGAGTGCTTTATCCATTTGGTATATGTGAGAAGTAGGATTCTGAGGTGTGGAAATAAAGTTCTTCATTTATTTGTTTATTTTTAATTTTCTTTTTGAAACAGAATCTCACTTTATACCCAAGGTCATGTAGCTCAGGTAGTCATCCAACTTGATGACCTTCCTGCTAGGCATCTTGAGTACTGGGATTATAGGCATGTCACTCACTTCTGCCTTTATCTTTTTAATACTTGATAGAAATATTCAGGACTCTCTCTGAATATTATGAATAAAGTTTTTATGACCATTGAGTCATGCCTTCTTAAAATGTATTTCCATTTGTTTTGGGTAATAACCTAGGATAAGATTTTGGGCTATATGGTAAGTGCCTGTTTAAATTTATAAAATTGTCAATTTATTTTCCAAAGTGACTGACTGTAGTGATAATTGTGTGTGTGTGTGTGTGTGTGTGTGTGTGTGTGTGTGTGTGTTTTAACAGATAAAGCTTGCCTGAAGATCAGAGTGCAGAGCTAAGCCCCTAGAGGCCAGGGAGTGGTGGCTCACACCTTTAATTCCAGAATTTGGGAGGCAGAGGTAGAGGGATCTCTTGTTAGTTCAAGGCTACCCTGGGCTATGTGAGATTGAATCTGTCTAAAAGAGAAGCAGTGCGGGTACAAAGGTGATCCCAGCACTTGAGAGGTGGAGACAGGAGTGATATGGCTGGACAGAGAGAGGAGTACAAAGCGGAAGGAGATAAGAGCTCAGTGCTGTCTGAGGAGATAGTCTGAGGACAGGATTGCTTCTTCGGTCTGAACATTGGTAGAGGTTAAAGGTCTCTCTAGTGGCTGGCTGAATTGCTTCTCTTATCCTTCAGCTCCCACCTCCTTATTTCTGACTCTGGGTTTTATTAGAATTCCTGCTACAACTGACGTTCAATGTTAACTTTTTTCTTTTATTCTCATGTATTTGGAAAGCATTTCAGATTTCAGTGCTATGAATTTTTTTTTTCTTAACTAGTTTATATTAGTTTTCTCTCTTTTTTTGGTAGGGAAAGGAAGGAGAGAAGATGGCAAATCATTTAAGCCTTCAAAATTTTTCTTTATTAGTTCCTAATATCTGGTTTGTAAGACTGTTGTAAGGCTCAAATGAGGTAATGACTATGAATATCTTTATATTCCTGTCTGTCTAAGGCCTAAGGCCTTGAGTATTTTTAATTAACCACATCTTTTCTGAAATACCATGATGGAAGGTTGGTATTTAGTCTGTAGACTATATAATAGAAAACAAAGAAAATGGTATGCAAGAAATTCTGTTGTTCCTATACTGGACAGAGAATCACACACACTCTGTGTGTCTGTGTGTTTGTCTGTCTGAATCCGTGTTTATGTTTGTTGAGAAATAGTGACCATATGAACATAATGTGAGGATGTGAGTAGTACTCAGGTGTCAAATGAAATGTCAGACGTTTCTGTGCTTTACCTCTTCAGTTGGTTCCTGTCTTTAGAGAAAATCATTGTAGTGTGCATCTTTCTGTCTGTCTGTCTGTCTGTCTGTCTGTCTATCTATCTATCATCTATCTTTTTGAGACAGTTTCTCTGGCTGTCCTGGAACTCACTTTGTAGGCCAGGCTAACCTCAAACTCACAGAGATCCTCCTGCCTCTGCTTCCTGGGTGCTGGGCTTAAAGGTGTACGCCATGACTACTCAGCTGTAAACTTTATTTTTAATTTTTGTGTTGATCAGTATCCTAATTGTTCATACAATACACAGTACTTTATTATTGAATAACTGGTTTTACATAATCTGGTGTCTTTGTAATGAGAATGAAAAAAGTTAACTTGGGAGACCTATTCACCTTTTCCTTTTTGTTTTGTTGCCTTTATGGCTAAAACTTAGATGTTGGACCATCATCTTTGAGAACATTATCTCTAAATTTGCTTTTGTAAACTGTGTCTTGAATTCCTAATATTCCCTTCATGAATTGTGCTGTCTATAATATTTATTGTTTATTGTCAAGGTTTATAGTAGTTAAACTGCCATAACTGAAAAACAACGAACAACATTTATGATGGTATCCTAAAGATAAAAGGGACTTTCTTTTATAGCTTTTCAGTTCTCAATATTATGTCTTTCTATGGTTTGTATCATGATTTTTTTAAACTTTTTTTTCTTTCCTTTTATGGCTTTTGAGACAAGGTCTGACTATATATCCCAAACTGAACTTCAACTTGTGTTCTTCCTGCCTCAGTCTCCCAAGTTTGGAATTATAGGTATTGGTGACAATGCCTGTCTTTTTCTTGAACATTCTTATGGCTATGTTTCTCCCCTGCTGGTTGAAGAACATATGCTTTATTCATTGATTGTTTTGCTTTTTAATCCTAATATGTGAGCTACTAATGTACTGTTTTCTGGGTATGATGCTAACTAACACCATGTCATTCTTTATTAAGCTACATGCTTTCTTGGATCTCATATTGTTATTATTTTGTTTTGGACTCATTTCACAGTTTCCTACAATGTCTCCTAAGCTGATACATGTTTTCAGGAGTAATGTGTATGGGTGCTTGTCAGTGTAATATTTAAAACTGTCCTTTTGACTTTCATGTCTGGTACATTCCTTGGCTAGGTTTAAATTCACATTTAAATTGCCTTCATTCAGAATTTTGAAGGCTACATTTCTTTGCCTTTAATAACCAGTTTTATTGAGGAGCAGTGTGATGGTGTGATGGCTCATGAATTGTTTCTTTGTAGGAAATCCACTTTTGTTCTACGGAACCTGTTGATGCTTCTGTGTCTTTGGAATTGTGAAATTCAAGGAGGGTGAATTACAGTCTCATTTTTTGCTCTTTGTCTTAAAAGGTTTAGTGGACAATTTAAATATGAAAGTTTAGGTCAGTCTTCCTTTCTGTAGTGTTTTTTTCATGTCTTTTTTTTTCTCTTGTGCATTCTCTTCCTTGAGCTTCTAAATCAATTTGATAAGTAAAAACATTCATTCATTTTCCATGTCTTTCTAGGAAAGAGGAGAGAAACATTTTCTTGGACCTTTCATTGACATTTCATTTTCTTACAGTGTATTACTGAATAATTTCAGTAATTTATATTTCTAGAAATTCTTTGTAATGCATAGTTAGTTACTTTTATAATAGTTTAGAACACTAAGTTTTATTTCAAGTTTTCCTCCTCTTTCAGTTAAGTATTCCACTTTGTTAATTATCAATTTTTCTTGGTGGTGGTTTCTTTAGGTGTCTCGTGATACTGTTTATACAGTTATGAGAAAAATTGTGATACTGGTAGTGCTGTCTCATTTTATTTACTTATTTATTTATTTTTACCATTTTCTCTGTATTTTTGGCAACTGCGTGTGCTGAGTTAGAATTTGTGATGTAATTAACCATACTCTTGAAAGCATTATTTGAAACACTAGAGTAAATAAATTCTGGCATCCCCCACTATTTGTTCTTCTAGACAACTTCAGTACTGTTTGAATAATAATTTCATGTTTCAGTCAAACATATTTCATAATATAGACTGTTGCTTGGCTTTCATTTGGCTCCAAGAATTTCTCTTCCCCAAAGCATTGTTATTTACCCTGGACAGATAATTATAACTTGAACCCTGGTGTATTTGTTTGGAGATATCTGTCTCCTTTACATTATAGTGTGGTTTTAAGCATTATTAAGTATGACCGTAGAGAATTGTATTAAAATTACTTACTATAGTGATTAAAATATAAAAAATAATGAAGTTAAATTCATTGCTGAGAATGTTGCTTCCAGGTTGTTCAGTGGTAGAACACATATTTCCAGCACTGGAAACAAGCGATAACATAGTTCTTAGTTTGAGTATTAGTTTTATTTCTCCATATATTGAAATATATATATATTTGAATCAGTTCTTGATTATTTAACTTCTTTCTAGATACTACCTGATTTTATTTGTACCTTTAAGTTGATTTTTCAGTAAATAACTTCACAGAAAATGGGGAAAAGGTGCTAAATAGTGATATTCGTATAGGATAAATGCTTTCTTAGTCTTGTTTGTTAGAGATTTATCAATAATGAGCCTGTGGACTTTTCTGTAGCATTTGAAGATGATGATTCAGATGACATACAACCTTGGCATTGCTAGTATAGAATTGATAGTTATTGCATAGCATAGACTAAGTTAATATCTGCATTTTCCTCTGAGGTGGACCTAAGGAGCACTTTTCAGCTTGGCTTTATATTAGCATAGTAACTACCTGTATATTTAACAAATTCTTACTGATGATGTTCTGGGTGACCCCGAACCTTAAAAGCTAGATGGTGAATTTTGCTTTTGCGTTTTCTCAGTTTATTATAACTACTGGTAATATTTGCTATGTAGAAACACATAGTACATTAGTACAATAGGAAATTCAACAATTTAAAAAGATTTTAAATAATAAAATTAAATAAGCTGCAATAATAATAGTGTTTTGTAATTAAAAAATTTTTAATAATACTGTTTCTTAAAAACCTAAATGTTTTAGCCTACTTTTTAATTCCACAGTAAAATACCTGAAATAAGCCACTTTGTAAAAAGAAGAGGTTTGTTTAGTTTATTTACTAGTTTGGAGACTCAAAGGCATGGCAGCTACATGTATTTAACTCTGTTGAAAGTTCCCCATTACGTGTCAGATGGTAACTGAGCATGCAAGCCATCACATTTGGAGACAGGCGACAGGGAGAGGACAAGAGGGACCATGCTTTGTAGCAGGCTTTTTCTTTTGCACCACCAACCAGCTCCCAAATCATGATGTGTAGACTTAACTAGTTTTAAATGCTTGGCCTAGCTTAGGCTCTCATTTCTGGCTAGCTCTTTTAACTTAAATTAACTTGTTTCTCTTTATCTACCTTTTGCCTCAGGGCTTTTTACTTTCCTTTCCTTCTGTGTATCTTACTTTCACTGCTACTCCTGTCTAACTTGTTGGTGTCTGCCTGGCTTCTGGCCCTAGGCATCTCCCTTGTTCTCTCTGCTATTTCTTCTTTCATTCTTTCCTTTGCTCAAACCTAGATTTCTCCTCCTGTTTATTCTCTCTGCCTGGCAGTCCTACCTATCCCTTTCCTGCCTAGCTATTCAGCTTTTTATTAGACCAATTAGGTGCCTTAGGCAGGCAAGGTGAAATAGATGTAAAACATATTTACATAATTATATACACATTCTTACATTGTTAAAGAAATGTAGCATAAACAAAAGTAACACACCTTTACAAAAAGTAATATTCTGAAGCATCAAATGGAACACATCTTTGCCTAGTTAAAATAGTATTTTACAACATTGCTTATTTTTTTTATAATCACTTTCTTACAAGAACTAAAGGGGTCTCATGAGAATAACCCAACAAGAGCGTGCCCCTAGTGACCCTGAGGACTCCTTCAGGCGTCACTCTCAAAGCATTTATCATATCCCCAAACTGCCACCATGGGGACCAAACCTAACATCACAAAGGATGCTTGGGTGACTCTTATCATACCCCAAGTATAGCACTAAGTAATAATTTATGAATGTAGTAAGTCAGTTCTTTGGTAACAAATTAGGTATCTTAGTAGTCAATTAATATATAATGTGACTTTTGGGACATTAATACAAATTTAAGAGATAACTTATTGAAAACATTTTGATTGATGAAAATGATGCTGGTATGAATTTTTTATACCTGTTCATTATTTTAATTTTTTTTTAACAGATTGAACCTTCCTGTTGTTACTCTATTGTAACCAGTTGTGCCTTCAAATAATCATTTTTGTTATTTAGCTTATATTTATAATATCCATAAACTCTGTCAATGAAATACTTGTCTTACATTCTATGAAATGGTTTAGTTAAAGTAGATTTGGTAATGTAAACATTTTATCTCTTAATGTCTCATAGGAGCTAAATCCTGTTATGCAAAATACACTGTAGCAACATAAGGATTGTGAGCAGTTTATGTTGTGATTTGTGGAGTTGTGATGTAATAAAATTACATAATTTGTTTAATGGAAAGAAAAACAAAAATTTTTTAGGTGCAAAAATCTGAGAGCCTTTCTTTGTTCATGTTTTATTTATGAAGTAACTTTAGAAAATAATTTATAAAGTGGTTAAAGAGAAAGAAAATGACGTGATTTCATGTTTACTACCTAGCAGCAGGGTTTTCCCATAGAGAGTGGATAGCTGTGATGGTGACTGTGTACACCACATTTCAGGTTAGAGAGACATGCTATAACTGTTGAAGTTATCAAACAATGAGTTTTCTCTTCTACATCTCATGTAGCCAGGATTGGCCTTGAACTTGCACTACAGTGAGGCTGGCTTTGAACTTCACTCCTGCCTCTACCTCCTGGGATTATATGTGCTCACCACTACTAAGTTTAAATTCATTTTCTAAAGACTTTGAAATTTAGAGACTTAGTGTATTTGTAATCTGGAATTTTTCTCACAGTTTTCATATGCTTATTTTGAAAATTGTAAGCAAGAAAGCCTAATAGAGAAAACCATCAAGTGATAAGCTCTCATTCACATTCTGGGGTTAAGGAATTGTGAAATTGCTATGATACAGACATATACTTAATTGTTTCCAATTAAGAGTGAAGCTATGTGTTATCATTCAGTTTACTTACAAATATTAGTTTGTTTTCAGTGTGCACAAGGCAAATTTACCAGGGAAATATATCTCTATTTCTTCATGTTAAAGATTTTCTTCCTATAATGTCAAATTATCTGTGAAGAACCAGAATTCTTTTTCTTGTTTCTACAATTCAGACACAGCCATCTTAAGGCCCATGGGGTGCATGTGGCTGAGTATAGCTATAAACACTGCTCAATGTTATAAGCTTAATTAAAATATGAGGATTTTTTTGCAATTTAATTTGTGCAGTTTGCAAGTGAATTTTGTAAATGATAAAATCATGTTGCAATATCTAAAGGTTGGACATTCCTCCATGTCTTTTAATTTCTTTTTCTGGCCATATTTTACTGGGCAGGGTCTCTACTACAATGCCCAATAAAAGTGGTGATGGTGTATTTTTGGCCTTCTCATTTTAATAGGAGAATGCATTTTACCACCAAATACTCAAGCTGTTGCTTCTCCAATTTTGCTATTTGTCAGGCTGCATTCCTTTTTCCTGTGCTGAATTTTATGAAATTGTTTCCTACTTTCCCCAAAATATTTTATTGTTACTGTGGTTATGTTTCAGAATGACCATAATTCACACATTAATATATTAAAATAAAAATGCTTATTACTATGTGAATTAAGATCATTCTGGAATAAATCCCATTTGAACAAGATGCATTTAAAATATGTTCCAAATTTGGATTTAATAATAACCTATTCATGTTAAGTGTGATTATTGATATAATCGAGTTTTCTATTTGTGCCATTTGAACATTATTCATTTTCCCTGTTTTCTTGCAGTGTAAAAACTTAGCATTTTTCATGTATTCTGTTTTATTGTTTTTATTGGCTTGTTATGCTTCTTAAAGTTTTAAAACATTTATAGTTAATGTTTAATATTTGTTGTTGTAACTGAGTTAGTAATTGATGTAGTCTTGTGTGGTTCAGCTTTCTGTTGCTATGACAGAGTACCCAGGAAAATCAGCTTAGAACGAAGAGTTATTTTGGCTCAGGGTCTTAGGGACATCATGTTACTTGGCCTTGTTGTCTTTGGGTTTGTGACAAAACAGCACATCATGATAGGATATGTGTGGTTGAGGAAGTTATTCCTCTCATGGTGACCAGGAAATAAGACAAGTAGAGGGCAAAAAGAGGGCCTAGGGTACCAGTATCCTCTTCAAAGTCATGTTCTCAGTAACCTGACATACTTTTACTAGCTTCTGCTTTCTGAGGATTCCTCTCAGTAGTGCTACAGACTGATAACAAAGCCGTCAACAGTTGCCTTTTTAGGTGCTTTTAAGATGAAGCCATAATAGGTTTGTTGTTATTTTATATGAGTTCAATCAGGAAAATTCCTTTGTTTATACCTTCTTGCCTTCTTTTGGGCAAGTTAAAGACAGTTTTNTTTTTTTAGCATTTCTGTATCCCTTTCTGTATGCCCTTTCAATGAATATGGCCATCCTCCCAAAGGTCTGTAAATTGGTTCTTGGAGGAGAGTCTAAAAGACACTTTGTAGATGTTATAATAATTTGTGGTTCTCTAGTGGACCATATTATGGAAATAGATTGACATATGTATGGTATTAAAAATTTATAGAAAGAAACTTAGTGATTAGTGAGAAAATATCTGAAGAGGCTCTTTAAATGTGGAAGAAACTGAGAGACATTGTTCTGCTACTATTGTAACTTGGATTTTTTTATGCATTTTCTAGAGTAGTGGTTTTCTTTTTAAATTTTTGACGTTTTTACATTTGTCTGTCTATCATTCAGGTTTGCGTGTTTCATGTTTTGGTGTGGCTCTGAGGATAGTTTGTGGGAGTTGTTCATTTCACGATGTAGCTTTTGGGGATTGAACTCAGCTCATTAGACTTGACAGCAAGAGCCTTTACCCAATGAGTGACCTTGCAACCAACCAATTGTGTTTGTGTGTGAGTGTGGTTGTTTCTTGTTTTTTCTTTCCAGTACAGTGTTTCTCTGTGTAGCCTGGCTATCCTGGAACTTGCTTTGTAGACCACACATGGAGGCTTATTCTCAGTTATGAATTCTTGGCCTAAGCTTGGCTAGTTTCTTGCCATCTTTTCTTAAATTATCTCATCTATCTTTGGCCTTGGGGCTTTTTTCTTTCTCTATTCCTGTATACCTTTTCTTTCCTTCTTACTCTGTGTCTGGCTGT
>LOJH01025381.1:319-13707 GCA_001685095.1 Ellobius talpinus
AAGAAACAAAGGTAAGAGGTAACCCTTTCTGGTCTATTACAGTGGTTTCTGATCTGCACTACACATTCGAAATATGGAGAAACCTTTGAAAAGTAGACTAATTCATGGGCCACAGCCCAAAGCAACTAAATTAGAAGTCCCAGTGCTGAGACACACGCATAAACATAAACAATTTTAAAGACCTGGTGTGATTACGATGTGCAGTCAAGTTTGAGTCATTGTGATGTTTCTCAAATTTTCGCATCAGAATTACCCAGAGGCCTGTGAAACTCCAACTCCCTGGGCCCAGCCTACAGTAGATGATTCACTGGGTTTGGGATGGGGCCCAAACTGCATTCCTGACGATGTTTCTGCTGTAGCAGTGGCAATTTTAGGAACACCATTCTGGATTAGGGGCTTACTTAAAGATTTGGATGCTGTGAATCTGGAAGTAATTCTGGTAAAAGACCAAAAGGTTTATATTCTTGACTTCACAGTGGGAGCAGAGCCATAACTGCTTTGCTTTATTCCCCCATTCCTGGCTTGCTCTTTCATTTCAAGGACACTGTGAAGCTACTGAGAGTGAGGTACCAAGTAGAGCAGGTGACACCACACCAATGACATTGTTTCCTAAGCCTCTGAAGAAGACAAAGGAACGCTGCAGTCTCAGTAGTGTTCCAACATAGACTGAAGCAGTCAATTTTAGAAGATTTAGAAAATAGAAGGGAGGTTTTCAATTAAGCCAGAAAGCTTAAAAGTTTCAATTAAGTATAAAGTCATGGAGCTGTGGCTGCTTTATAGATGGAGGTCTAAACCCCACGTGTGAGACGTCAAAGACAAAATACTTTGGTGGTCATGTGTTAAAAACATGGTTTTAGAATACATACTTAAATACTTTTCATCAATTAAATCAAAATGTTTAGAAATAGAGAAAACTCGGTAACTTGCCAATTAGCTGGATATTGATCTGAAATATTTGGAGTAAAGAAATAATTTTTTTATTTGAAAAGTTTTGAAGGTAACAGGGCTGGAGAGTTGGCTCAGTGGTTAAGAGCCATTTCTGGTCTTCCAAGAGGATCTAGGTTCCTTGTCCAAGACCCACATGGTAGCTCACAACCATCTGTAATTCCAGTTCCAGGCAATCTGAAATTTTCTGCTGGCCTCCACAGGTCAGACACACACATGGTACACATACATCCATGCAGGCAGAACACTTAAACACACATAAAATAATAATAAAAAAATTAAGTCTAATTAAAAGAACAGTTTTTAAGAGGAATAAAAATGTGTATGCATCCAATCTGTGGTCTTTGGAAGTGAATTCATAAAACACAACACACCCTGCATTCAGTATGTATTGGGAGAGCATGTATTTGCCTGCATGAAGGTCTCACTGTACAGCCCTGGCTAGCCTGAAATTTGCTAGATAGACCAACCAGGTTGATCTCAAACTTGAGGCCAGCCTCTTGCCTCTGCCTGCCAAGTGGCATGGTGGATGTGAAACACATCACCAAGATCTTCACCCTTGTAAAGCCGTAAGACTTCATTTTAGCAAACTGATTTTGTTTGCTTCTCATGATCAGATTGACCTAATAATTGCCAACTAGTGTCTTCGGTGGGTGGGGCCTGACCCACATGAAAAGGAAACGGGCCACCTGGATGAGACGTAATGGGTAAATGGCCCTCTTTATCTTTGAAACATGCTAGATATCACAAGGTCAAAACAGCCTGTTGGTGTCAGATTTTTGCATGAACACATATTTCTTTCAAAAGACTTCTCCCTGGCCCCTGTAAAACTGTGGGAGATTTTTTTTCCCTTTTCTGGTATTTGAAGTAAGATAAAATCCAGCTGATTCCTTTCCTCGACTCTGCCCCTCCCCCTCCAAATGCTTAATAACCACAACCCTAAGATTTATAGTGAGCGAAAAAGAAAAATAAGTAAATTATCTGACTGAGGAGCCATTCTTCCTCTCTGTCTCTGGCCATACAGACTATTTTAAATGCTGCTAGCAGCAGTCTAATTAAAATAATTTCTGTCAGAAGTCATGAAATATGTGGCCTCAGCCCAGCTCAATGTTCTCAGGCAGGAATGACAAATCTCTGCTTAATTGGTACTTAATACGATGGTGCAGGGTTAGCAGTTCTCCAGGATAAAAGGAGATAAGAACAGAAAGTCCTTGCTTGGGGCAGGAAGCCCTGGAAGATGAACAGACCAAATGGTGCTTACCCCCGAGCTGTTCCTATCGAGGGCTGCTCTTTCGGCCATCATTTATGAAATAACAGACAATTAATGCACATTTTATGGCAAGCTCAAGTCCTAATTAAATACAACTATGTACCAAGAATTCGAAGGGCCCGACTTCCAGAGACAAAAATAAATACTGGCAGAATTCTGGTGGCCCCGACAGCCGTAGCTCATCTTGTTATCCTATCTTAGGGATAAGCACCTTGGGGAAGGCACGGACTGCTTCTGAGGTATAAGTCATTAGCTGAAAACTCATGGTGCATTTTATAATATTTGGGAATTGCAGGAAGGGGGAAGATGGATGGTCGTCCGCTTTCCATTGGAAGTCACCCTGCGTTCTTCCTGAGTACGGGGCTTCCTTCCTCTTGGGCTCCAGAGCACAGGTCTTGTGTTTTACTCATTCTGTAAAATGCACCGTCTTTTGCTTTATGAACCCACTTGCTATCATGCCGAAACACTTCTATGTGGTCTTGTGTGTATTCTTATGGACATTTAGTATACTATAGCTTGTAACGTTTGCACAGTAGCCAATGGAGTAGAAATGGCCACTAATGTGTAACTTACAGGCCATGCCCTGTGCCGCTAAGGATATAAGAACTAACTGAAGCACACAATAGCTCTGAGTTATGGGTTTTAAACAGGTGGAATGGAGTTTGACCCTACATAAGGAGATTCTGCTCGGGAAATAGCATGCATCGAGCCTGAATATGTAACAAGCAAATTGAGATAACTAATTTTTAAAGGTTTCTGACACTGGAGGAATGAAATAATTTATTTGATTGAATTATTATCCTTTAGCTTACACTGTTAGTATGAAAGCATTACATATGCATTCTGTATATTTGTACATATATAGTAACAATTAAACTAACTGGAAATATTTATTTTCATCAACATTTAAAATGTAAAGTAATTGTGATAAGAAGTTAACCAAAATGAATGTATTTTTTGTAAATCTCAGAAAATTAATAGAAAGTCATCAATTCCAGCTTACTCATCAATGTATACCTTTTAATTGGTCACATAATGTTATGGGTGCTCTGTTCACACCCTTTAGAGTCCAGCGAAGACTGGTCCCCGGCCCAGAAGCACTGACAGTTCTCCAGCATCCTGTTTGCCATATAATTAAGTCCCTTAGACTGTACTTCAGAATTAACAAGTCAGAATTAACAAGTCAGAAACCCTAAAAGGTTATTAAAGTGGAGGAGCCACAACTTCAGGGAAATCTAATTCCAAACAGATCTCTTCTATTTAAAAAGATAATGCTTTAATGCAAGTACATACATGTACTTGAACTAGGATGGTTATATGTGAGCCTAAAATATCCCACACAGGGTATCATCTAATTATCTTACCCATTTAGGCAAGTCACAGGAATCATAATGAGCAAACTTTAGAGTTGCATATGCATTTTTTGAATGGATATGAATAAATCTGTCATGCCTACCTTGTTACATGATGGAATATTTATTCATCTATCTATCATCTATCTATCTATCTATCAATCATCTATCTATATATCATCTCTCTGTCTGTCTGTCTGTGTGTGTGTTGTGTATGTGTGTACATACAGTCACGTGTGTATGCACATGTGCAGGTAGGTACACTTGCATGTGTGTGGAGATCAAAGATTGACATTGGGTGTCTTTCTCTGTTGTTCCTCAGTTTATGCTTCTGAGACATGGAGTTAAGATATGTTCTCTCAACAAACCTGGAGCTTGTCACTTCAACTAGACTGATGGTCAGCAAGCCGCTGGGACCCTCTCCTCTCTGTCTCCTTGGCAATGGGATTACAGGTGTGCAAGATCACACCTGGCTTTTATGTAGATGCCAAGCATTCAAACTCAGGCCCTCAGACTTGCACAGGAAGCACCCTGCTGTCTGATCCATCTTCCCAGCCCTTTAATGCTGTATTTATTTTGCTATATCATTACGGATGTTTGCTGGTTATTGTTTTTTTAAACACAGAATTCCTGATAGATTAAGAGATTTAAAGCTCTAATAGCTGAATTTCCCTTCTTAAGATTTATTTTATTCTGTATATGTGTGTGCATATGTCCTCATGTAGCTATGTACACATGTAAGATGGGTGTCTGAGGAGGTCAGAAGAAGGAGTCAGAACCCTTGGAGCTGGAGTTACAGGCATCTGTGAGCCAGTAGGCTCTAAGATCTGAATTCTGGTCCTCAGGATTGAGCAACAGGAATCCTTAAGCAATGACTCATCTTGAATGGTTCTCTCTACTTAAGTTATTCCTTATTCTTCACCAGGCTAAGTGCATGCTAACGTAAGAGCTACATCTTTCTTCAGTCATTTGCAAGGGGGCTTTACACATTCATGCATGACTTTGTATGGTGACAAACAACACCAGGTACAAAGATTGATTGGAACTCTAAGGCTAAAACAGCCTGGATATTTGCACAGAATAATCCTTTAAACAGGCAAAGCCCAGGTCCCCAAGCTCACATGTGGCTCTAAGTGTTTATTAAACATCATAAATACATCAGATTTGCCCATGAGCTCACAGTTAGACACACATACATAGGAGGTCACCGCTCCTTAGAAAACCACCCATGTTCTCTTTCCTTGGCTCTAGTAAGTGACACATATGGACCCTGTCAGTAGCACTCACAGAGAGAGATAAAAATCCCCTAACAGCTAACTCCAGGTTCTCTCCTGTGGCTCTTGCCTTTGATTTCCAAGATATCAAATGACTACTGACCAGACCCTGGAATTGCCAATCTTACCCCACCCTACTTTTAAAAGAAAAAGAAAAAAATGGCCTGTTTCAAAACTCTTATCCCAGTACCACTGCTCAACCAACCCCATCTTACATTTTTCTGCATTGTAGTTTTCTTTAAAGAAAGAGGGGTTAAAAAAATCCAAGAAATACACATGGTAGTTGTGTGTGGAATTTTTTTGGAAAAATCAATTTATGGTCATGTTCCATAACTGTTGTTGTTAATACATAGAATTAAGTATATGTGGCATCGTGGCCATAAACGATAGTCCCAGACACAGAAACGCTTTCCTGAAAACGTTTAAAGACATTACCCAGGAACTGATTTCTCCAGCCCTGGCTTGAATTCAGCTCAAAACATTTTCCCCCTTCCTTTTTGTTCTTCTGCGATGTGCAAATACAAGGCAGATGTCTTCATCTCCCTGGAATGCTTTTAACCTTAATGAAGGCTTGTAATAAATCAGCGCTTTCTGACCTGCTTTCTGTCATCAACACATACATGCTTTTTAGAGATATTAGTCTCCTCAGAGATTATTATAAATAATTAGGGAAAACTAGAACTTATTAGTATTTTAATAGACATGCAGTTGCTGTTGGTTAACTATCTTTGATATGTAGAAAGTTATCTAGATGTCTAGGAACCATAGTTACTGAATTAGGCTTTTTTAAAAAAAGGAATAAAAATTGGTTATGTTGGAATATGTACATCTACAAATGTACAGACACACAGACAGACACACATACATAAGATCTTAAAGTAAAATTAGGCTGTTCTGAAAGTTACATGTACATATTGTATCAACTCAAAGTCAACTGTAAATTTAAGAACACTCTTGATTTTAAGTTTTTCTTGATTAATGTTTGAAATTAAAATTACCTTTCCAAGGCTGACACACCTCAATATGTCATATTTTAAGATTTTCCTTTGCTCAGGGTTCCCAGATGCCACTTTCTTCAATAAACAAAATTCAGGACTCAGAACTTCCCACATTAATACAGAGAAGAAAAATAACCCGCAAAACTGCAGCCCAAGAGAAAGAGAGAGAGGGGGGTGGAATAAATAACCTCATAAAATGTGACATCTTGGTGACCTATTTTACATGGATGAAATCAGGTGAGAGCAAAACAAGTTGCAGCTTCCCACCATCATGCGAATTGAGATGCAACGAGGATCAGTGCTAAAACCCTCAGCTAATGTCTGAGTCCAAAGACGTGAGGGGTTTAGACGAGCTCCATGGAATAGTAAGCTCAGATAAATTTTTCTAATGGTGACATCCATAAGAAAAATTTACAAGGCAGACTAACTACCTATCTTGATTCCCAAATGTTTAAAAAGCTGTTCTGACTTCCAATGAATCAAACCTACTCACTCACCTTTCAAGAGGTCATAAAGTTTCATGCATGAGAGACTGGTTCAGAAATTATGAGACTTAGGCTATGGGCTTCTTTCTCGGGAGAAGGAAAAGGAGCCACCCCAACTCTGGGATCCTCCTACCACTTGACCTTGCTGGCAGCTGGGCTACCTGGTTGTAAAAGTTGAGTGTGTGTGTACAAGTGCAATACTTATTATTCCTTCACACACATGTTGCAGCATAGCATGTGTGTGTGTGTGTGTGTGTGTGTGTGTATGAGTCTATGGGGCAAGAGAAATTCAAGACTCAATTCTTTGCATGAGTTCTGCCACTGGCTAACATTAAGAAAATTACTTACCTAGCCAAGCCTTAGTTTTGCCAATCAGACCAAGTGCAGAAAGCACTCTAAGGGCATCTGTGAAAAACCCAGGGAACAGCTCAAGGAGGCACAGCTTTCCTGCAGGCTGTCCTGGAGATTCTGGGTGATGCTGGTGACTTGATTCTTATTGACCTGTCTGAATTCAGCATTCTCAGCTTGCCCTTTCCCTCTTCAATGCCTCCCAACATAGCATACATTTTTCTGGTTGTAACTCTGGGCAGAAAGGGATACAAAACTGATCTAGTGTTAACCCTCCACATGTAGTTTGAGGAGAAGCCCAGAGAAAAGCCCGATGTCCAGCAAAGAGTCACAATTTGAATCTAGGTCTTTAAGCCACTTAACAACCTTGTCTCTCCCTCCAATTGGCTCACTCATTTGTTTCAGACATTGATTGAACACCAGTTATACGCTGGGCTCAGGACTTCTAATCTTACTTTCTGGAAATAGAATGTAGGGAATAAGAAATCTCTCAGAAGAGCTAGACTTTTTCCTAAACCAGCATACAGCTAAAAGCAGGCAGCCCTCAGTGTTAAGCACTCAGATCACAATACCCAAGGGCAAGAACCCCAGGTGAGAAGTTAGATGCCTTCTGGTGTGGCATCTTACAGGAGCTTCTGGAGGGTCAGGGCCCAGCTAAACATCACGTCAATCAAAAACCTGAAGTCAGTGGTGTTCTGAAAGTCATCAGTTACAAATTCCTCATCTGAAATCTTTCTGGAAAAATCTAAGTCAAGCTAGTGCCCGAATTGGGAAAAATTAAGTTCAGTGGGGGTAATGCTGTCTAAGCCAACTTTAAGAAAGAAAGAAAGAAAGAAAGAAAGAAAGAAAGAAAGATGTAAAAAACAAATGCAAGCCTCTCACTTTGACAGTCAGCAAGAGCCAGATGTATCCTTGAGGATATGGTCTTCCAAGTGAAATATCGGACAAGAGAAACTGCTGGCGAGCAGAGGCAGGCACAGCAAGGCTCATCGGGCCCAAACACAGCCGGGTTATGTGGGACCCAAGGCTGAAAGGTTTTGGTGCCTCTACGGAAGATCATTGGCAAACAAGCTAATTTTGAACGGCCAGAGGTTCAATTGTAAAAACAAAATCAAAAACAAAACCCTACGGCAGACCTCTTAGTTTTAAAATACATATGAAAATCAATAAAGATAGTGTCTATGACGGAGCTAACGCATCTAATACTGGCGCTATCGTGTTATTGCTATTGCTACCACTCTGGCTAAAGCAGACTCCCCTTAAGTGACTTAAAAGAGACTTAAAGTAGAGAGAAGTCGGTTAAGGAGCAGGGTGACTCTAGATGAAGAAGGTGCTCCCATCCCCGGAACTTCCAGGAGCACTCCAGCGAAATCTTCACGCCGCGAGAACGTCATCACCACGGAGTCACGTGATTCTTGTTCTTGGCTTAAAACTCTAGTCATTCAAGGCTGGGCAGGAAACACGTGGGACTGACAGCAGCCAGCAAGGTCAAATGAAAGAAGCACCAAATAGACACATTAGCAAAGTTTGGTATGGGATCTGAAAGAGTCGCATTCATTTCCTTGTGTGCAATAGACTGGTTTTAAATTGTGGCATTTGTGCAAAGACTGTGCTTAGAATCCACTCCCGTAGAGCACACTGGTTTCTTTCACGGCAAGAGAGTGCAATAGATGGAAAGTCTTCCTTTTGTACTTTTACACTCAGTCTACAGATTGATCAGCTTCCGGTTGTCCCTAAGAGTAACGCATGGCAGTCCTGGTTTACACGCCCCTTGAACGAAGCTCTCTGTCAGCTACTTTGGAGGAAGAGAGGCGCTACCATGTTTGTGTGCAGGTTCTAAAATGTGGTTTTGTCTGACTGCTCTGCAGTGATGGTGCTAGCTCTATCAGCAGAGCTCTGTTTCCTTGCCGGTGGTCAATGATGCAAAGCTTCAATTGGTCCCGTCCCCCCGACATTGCATAATTTAAATGACTTGCTCACAGTGAAAACAGTATTCCTGTTCTGCGTGACTCTGCAGGTTGATTGCACAGAGTTAACGCCTTCTGGCCTGCGGAGCGGCTGCATAGGCACACCTCAACGATAGATAACACACCTTTATCCAGAAGAGACGCCTCTAATTTGAATAAATACAATTTTGTGCATTTTCCTATATTTGAAATAGTTGCCACAGAGGTCACTTTTCCCTACATGATATTCCTGGTTGGGCAGGAGGAGGTGTAGTTGGGGGAATTGGGGGCATGGGGGGGACTGAGGGGTTTGTCAGGGAGATCAACTATTCTAGGCATTTTCAGAAAAGAAAAGGTTAGGATTTTCTTTTTGTTTTAAATTATTCATTGAGAACAGAGGGTAGATCTTGCCTTTCTTTTTTTAAAAAAAAATTTTTTGTTCATTTTATATGCCAACCACAGTTCCCCCTCCCATCCCTTCTCCTGTTCCCCCACCCCCACCTACCCCCTATCCACTCCTCCTAAAGGGTAAGGCTTCTCTAGGAGTCAACCACACTTAGCTTGTTAAGTAGAGGCAGGACCAAGCCCCTCCCCACCTGCCTCAAGGCTGAACAAGGCATCCCACCATAGGGAGTAGGCTCCAGATCATGCATCAGAGATAGATCCTGGTCCCACTGCCAGGGGCACCTCAAACAGACCAAGTTACACAACTGTCACCCACACACAGAGGGCCTAGCTCAGTCCCACGCCCACGCAGGTTCCACAGCTACAGTCTAGAGTAGACCTTGCCTTTCAAGGACAGTTCAGTTCCTACAGCCGTTCTTTGCGACTGAAATACCAGAGGCCTTTCACTCCCCAGAAGACCGCAGCCGCTTCAGACAGAGCAGGGAAA
Organism: Ellobius talpinus; assembly: GCA_001685095.1. NCBI lineage: Eukaryota > Metazoa > Chordata > Mammalia > Rodentia > Cricetidae > Ellobius > Ellobius talpinus. The sequence goes on from LOJH01025381.1 coordinate 9,830, forward strand.
CCCCAGCGGCTGAGCAAAGAATGTTCTCAGAAACAACCCCACTATCTGGTTCTTTTGCTGTTTCCTTCCTGTCCCACACCACGAAGCGGGGCTCCCAAAGCCAATGAGCTAGGAAACAGCTGGTAATAAGGATCAGCGCTTCTCCCTACTGGAAGGAAAGCACCGTGTCTGCGGCAGTCTGCTGTAGTAGGGCGTTCTTCCTCTGCTCCTGTGTTCCCCGCCATTTCTTTCTCTCTCCTCTCTGTCAGCCTTAGCCACGTGCACTAGAACAAAACATAAAGATGAATAGCGAGGGCTCTGTCTCAGCTCATCGATTGTCTAACTGTGCACGCAGCTAAGGAAGGGCCCTGCTTTCCTGGTAGGGAAGAACAGAACGGACAACCTCAAAAGAAAGACCAGAGATGCCACGTCCTTTGAAGCTAAACTGATTTCTTTCTGGAGAAGCAATTGACCATCCATTTTCCAAGCCTTTAGTGTCAAGTGTCAACATATTCACTGGTAGGAATTTACCCTTAAAAAAAAGTCCATTTTCCAAGCCTTTAGTGTCAAGTGTCAATATGTTCACTGGTAGGAATTTACTATAAAAAAATCATAAATGTGTACCGACGTTTAGCTATAAAAATGCTCATTGCAGCATTATTTGAAAATTAAAATACTTCAATTTTTAGAACAAGCAGTTAAGTATATAGTCACACAAAGAATACTAAATAGCCATTAATAGCAAGGCTTTTGATATTTGATAATATTGCACAGTTCTGTGATGTACAGATGGAAACAATGGATTGCATTTAAAAGTGTGTGTTTGGAGTTGGCAAGATGGCTCAGCAAGCAGAGGTTCACATTGCCAGACTAGAACACCTAACTATTATCCCTGCAGCCCACATAGAAGGAAGAGAAAACTGACTCCCACACTTTGTCCTCTGATCTCTAGTCATGCTGTGACACACATGTGTGCACGGGCATGCATGCGCACACACACACACAAAGTGTACTAAAATTTTAACTGTGTGTAAAATAAATATTGAAGATACATACTAAAATGTTAATTGTAGTTATTCCTATATTGTTACATTTAAAGTTATTCCTGTATTTCTAGATGCTCCACAATAAACATGAATTACTCTAATTAAAAATGTACATATTGGAAATGTAGAAAAACGGGAAGAACTCTGAGAGAAGAGCAACTGTCTCTACCAGCTGACTGAGTGATGCATAGTTCAGAGATGCTATACCGCCACATTTTAACTGGAGTCCAAAATAAAGCATGACTCTTGCAGAAGTGTTCAATTGTTTCTTTAGGAAAACTTTCTTCACCTTGGCAGCGTGCAACCTATCCCGTTATGTGTTTTGCTTTTATTCTTTTCTTCCCCCAAACAAAGCTCAGATTTATAACATGGCCACTGCTTTTAATGCAGTGCTTGCACCCCATTCGGAGAGCGCGGTGAAATTCCAGTACTCTCCACTTCACATTTTGCCTTTAGCAACCAGCAGTCTGGGAGGCATAAAACCGAGGTATTTTCTAAGGGCAAGTAACAGACACTTGTACTAAATCTGAAATGCCAACGGCACCCCAAGCCAGAAGGGCATTTACTAAAAGGTTGTAAGTAAGCACCAGATAATTCTAAGGTACTCAAACAAGGCAACTTTTGAAGTTGGATATGCGCACCTTAAGTCAGAGAGATCTTTACAAAGGACCACGAACCATCTTCCAAAAGGCCCCGCAAAACATCCTTCTGGAAGAGATGTGAGTTTGACCTTTGAATAAACAGCATGAAATAAAAAAGAGTAATACAGAATTGCCTTTTCTCTCGCCAAAGCCCGAGAGGTAGATTGTAAAGAAAGTGGCGAAAGGTATGGGCTGTGGCTTTCTGCTTCAGCACTGACTCTGAGAGCCTGGAAAAGCTTTGCCATCTCTTCGTGCCTCAGTTTCCTCATCCACTGAAAGGAGAGTAAACTCATCACTGAAAAAATTGCACTAGCCTCTCCGAGTTAAAAGGACAACAAATTATTGCCGCTATCTTTTCACATTTGATAAAAGAGAAACGGTCTGCAGATTTTACCACTTTATTATTTTAAAATTACTTTATTTTCAGTTTTTACTGAAAGATACTTATCTTGCTATGAATTCCAAGTCAGGAAAGAAATTCTCTGGAACTTTTGTTCATAATATAGAGGTGAACTAAAAAAATTTACTTCATACTCATAAATATGGAACCCACTAATTTGCAGTACAACCCAAGGCTTCCACTTGTAACTGCAACAGGAGACTTCTAGAGTATCCCTTGCTTCAGATTACACACCTGCATGTCCTCTAGCCCAGAATGCACTTGTGATACCGAAATGGCCAACTGCCTCCCCGAGGTGGGAGAATGGACGCAGACACGGTAGTGCTTTGAAAACTGCCCAGTAACACACAGATGTGTGGTCTCTCATTGTGTTAGCTCAGTCTATTAGCAAAGACGCCTGTTTTCTCTTAATTTAACTGTGTTTGTTGGGATGATCACACTATTAACCATTCTGAAAAGAATGTCTTATGTAAGCAAGAAATTCCACTTAATCTTGGTCACTAACACCTTCCAAATACCTCATCAAATCATCCTTATCTTCAAAGAATAACTGCCACTCTAGGACGCTGTGACTCCGCCTTCTCCTAGCACATGGTTGGCTGCTGCTGGTTTGGGTGTAAGATTGAGCCACCCCCTGTTAACCACCCTTGACTGGAGCCAGAAAGCTGTGAGCTGTAGATTGTACCCATTACTTATATTTGAACATGTAAGTTTGGGCTATGACCCTTAGATTCCAAAACTATCATAAGGATTAATTGAAATAGCAAATTTGACAAACAGAACAATAAGCAATTTGTATTTCTGAACATGAAAAATGTATAAGACAGTCTACCAGGTTTGCTGGCTTACTGTTTCTGTCACTGAAAGCTATCTTCTTTTCAGAAAAGGTAACTGCAACCGAGAAGATGACTCTATCAGACTGGCCTGTAAGCAAGCCTGTTTTCTTGATTAGTGACCTGGGAGGGCCCAGCTCACTGTGGGCAGTACTACCCCTCAGCAAGGGGTCTTGGGTTATATAAAGCAAGCTACTGGGTGGTGGTAGCTCACACTTTTAAACCCAGCACTTTGGAGGCAAAGGCAGGCAGATCTTCGTGAGTTCAAGGCCAGCCTGGGTTACAGAACAATTTCCAGGACAGGCAGGGCTGCACAGAGAAACCCTGTCTCAAGAAACAAAACAACAGCAGCAACAACAAAGCAAGCTGAAGGAGCCATTAGGAGCAAACAGTATGCAACACTCCTCCACCGTCTCTGCTTCTGTTCTGTAAGACAAATAAACCCTTTCCTCTTCAAGTCCCTTTCGCCATGATGGTTTGTTTGTTGGTTTGTTTGTTTGTTTTCATGGCAATAGGAAGCACATTAGAACACCAAAACCAAAACTGATCTCTGCAAAATATCCATGGGCTCCTTACTCATTAACTACTTGGCCGAACACCACAAGCACTTTTCATCAAGGTAAATTAAAATCACTACAGTTTTATTTGTTGAAAAACATGCTTCCTGGAAAGATAATTCCATTGGTATATTTCCTACCACACCAGCATGCAGATCTGAGTGTGGGTACCTGGTATCCACGTCAGGTGTGGTGGCATGCCTCTGTAACCTCAGGGCTGGGTGAGGGTTGGGACAGAGACAGGCACATCCCTGGCCAATCAGTGAGTTCCAGGTTCAATGAGGAACTTTGTCTCAAAATGTGAGGTGGAGAGCAATTGAGGGAGGTACCTGATATCCACTTCTGGCCTACATAGCATAGCATAGCATAGCATCTCTCTCTCTCTCTCTCTCTCTCTCTCACACACACACACACACACACAC
>LOJH01025382.1:0-18770 GCA_001685095.1 Ellobius talpinus
TAAATGAATACAATTTGTGTGTTGTTATTTTGGGTGTAAAGCTAGCCGTGCGGGCAGCTGGGTGGGATGAAAAGCAGGCCAGCCCGCCACTCGTATCACTACAAACGAATTCCCCAACATCGTGAAGGGATTCCTTCATGATATAATACCTTTTTTAATTTAGGAATTTTAATGTTGGTAAATGTAAACACAAAGACAAACTACTGCCAAAAAAAGAAACCCTTTTTTAGACTACCTTTATAAATGGCCTTAATAGAAATTGGTCAAAAAGGCACAGGCCGGCTGTGGATGTCTGTGATCCCAGCACTTGGAAGTCCAGGGCAGGAGAACCATAAGCTGGAAACCAGCCAGGGATGCAGAATGAGTGAATGAGTTCTGGGCTAGCCTTTGCTACACAACAAGTCCATATTCCAAACAAACAGCAAATACTAACAGCAGACTAGAATAAAAGTAGAATGTAAGCCGGGTGTAGGTGGCGCACATCTTTAATCTCAGCACTCAGGAGACAGAGGCAGGCAGACCTTTGTGAGTTCAAGGCCAGCCTGGTCTACAGAGTGTGTTCCAGGACAGGCTCCAAAGTTATGAGAAATCCTGTCTCAGAAAAGAAATAGAATGTATAAAAGAGAAAGAAAAATGCATATGATGAAGTATAGTGCCAACTCCATTAAGGAATGGTTCCTAGATATCAGACAGGAATGTTAACCTATATATTCCATACATTAACAAGAACCATTGCTCTGGAGCATTAAAACCCACCCTGTCTTTCCTTCTAGGCCCCTCCTGCAAAGCCTACTAGAGCAGTTCCACTTTCCCTGCTCCTGCTTGCTTCCGTTCCACCCACAACTGCACCAGACAAACTTCCTAGAATCACTGGCTCCCGAGGTTTTCTGACATGCTGGATGAAGTGACAGTCCATGGCATGGCACACTTGGCCTTTGGAATCTGCCCATGACTCTTTTGCTCATAATTTTCTCTCATGACTTGAATTCTCCAAAACAAGATATGTCAGAGTTGCAGGCACCAGTGCCTGCAGATTTGAAACCACTGGGAAGCTGGAAAGTTGCACATTTCATCAGGTTATGGTGAGGTTAAAATGGATTAGGATGCCCCGATAAGGACTGCTGACCTTACAAGAAGAGCAGACACTAAAATGACATAAAGTGGCCAAAAACACCAAGGACTGTCAAAAGCCTCGAGAAACCATAGCAAAGGCATGAATAATGTTCTCTCTCGGGGTCTCCTTTGGACAACCAACTCTGTCGTCATCTGAGTTCTGTCTTCCAGCCTCCAGAACTGAGAGAGAACATGCCACTATTGTTATAAGCCATGAAGACCTTAAGCAGTAGCTCACATGCCCACAGTTCTGACCTGGGCTGTACACACCTCTAGACTCTTGCACATTCGGCTTTCAGACTAAGCCCACTTCCCTGCTTCACCTACCTGGTCGAGTTGCACTCATCCTCAAAACATCAACTGAAACCAATTGACTCATTTGGAACATCTCCCTAACAATCCATACACCCAAGTTAGGGCTCCCTAGCAGGTTTTCTTATACAGCATGATCTTATCATAAGCACAATAATAATTTGGTCCAAGTGTATCAACAATTTCATAGAGAAATTTAGGAATAAGAAAGAATTCTATGTGAGTGATGATACATTCTCCCTAGGAATCCTATAGCCAGCCTCACTGTGGCCCACAGCAAGGTGCCTGACCATAATGGCTGCCTTTTAATTGCCTACCAGGAATCGATCTACCACAGCCCTAACTGCACTCTGTAGACGCCATCTGTTTACTTCTCTGTCTCTTCCATCGGAGTGTGAGTTCCCTGAGGCTGGCTGACATATTCTCATTCTTAAGGAAAACATCTGGCACTTGCTATCTACTCAATAGATTAAACTGGCTGATAGGGTGAATAAATGAACATTACTGTGTTGATACGGGGCACCAGAGGACTGAGCACAATGTCAAAGAAGAAAGGTCCTTTCCTAGGATAGACAGAAAGATAAACAGTGTCTTCTGGAAGCCGTGCAAATGAACTCTCCATCGGGTTGGATAACGTATCCAACTCCACGATGCCATAAACACAGCAGGAGTATAAGATAAAACAAAATAGTCTGAGGGGCACCAAAAACTTCTGAAGCGTGACAAAATTAACCAAATCTATGCAGCAATTCTATGCAATCATGATATTATATATAACTAATTGAGTTCCTTAACTCATTGTATTTCTGAATACTTAATACGTAAAATGATTATAAAATACATTTTTTATTAAGTTGGTGTTTTATTTTTTGGGTTTTTTTGTTTTTTTTTTAGCTTGCTTGTGTGTTTTGAAATGAGGACTGGCACTATAATCCAGGTTAGCTTTAAACTCCGTGTCATCCAGGCTGGCCTCAAATTTGCAATCCACCTGCCTCAGCTTCTTCGTGTAGTATACTACATCCTTGATCATATTTAATCTGCATTTTGGATACTAATAAACCATAGAAGTCTGAATGTAAATTTGGACACTGGAGTTTGCCTTTAATTACTGGCCAAGAGGTAACAGCAAGGAAGTAAATCTTTTGTAAACACAGTATTAACGAACTACTCAATAAAGACAGTGGACACTCTTGAGATGCAGAAATTACAGGCAGTGATAGAGTGGGCAGACCTTCTCATGGAACTTGACAGTTTTAATGTTGTCAAACACATTCAGCAAATGGGCCTGGATGGTGTGGGAGTCCGATGCCTGGCCCAGAATCTCCAGCAGAGCAGGGTCCGACACGAAGAAGAATCGCGGAAAGCACAGCCTTTTCTTCTCCAGGTATCTGAGAGAGGAAAATGCTATGCAAATGAGCTGACCTTTATGAAAATGACATCCCCTGGGTGTGAGAAGGCGGTAAGATCATGCAACCATCTGCTTTTCCCACCTTCACGTTTTGATGTTGTTTTGTTGTAAGATTTGTCAAATAGCATTTCATATTCTAACAGAGAAGGGTAGGCTGTTGTGTTTTTTCCCCAGAGTAAGTGGTAGAATTTCTTTATTCTTTCATAAATGTTAAGCTCATATTTTACTTAAGCTAATGTATCATTTATTTCCTTTATAGAAAGCAAGATAGAAATACAGTTTATGGACTCATTTGGGATTTTGCTTTGCTTTTCAGCACTGTAAAAAGGTTTCACTCTCATCATTAGAAGACAATCTTAGGAGAAAACTAAATATATACTTCCTCAGAACAGACTCAAACTCCAGATCAGTAAGCTCCATGACAGGTATTCTGCCTCTCAGAGGTACAAAAATTCTGTTAAAATGCCCTATCCTTAGGCAGCACTTCAGACAGCCAATCCTCTGGGTTCATGTCAGGATTTAAATTTCTCCTGAGCTATTCATGCAAACCAAATGACCCGAGTTTAATCCCCAGGACAAACATGGCAGAAGAGAAAAGATACCCACAAATTGTACTCTGGTACCGTAAGTGGAACATGGCATATGTTCACACATGTGCACATATCAGAGACACACATCATCATCATCAGAGCAATAAGCAAAATACAATTAATTTTTTAATAAAAAGCTCATGGTTGGGGCTGGAGAGATAGCTCAATAGGTACAGTGCTTAAGATTTAAGTACACAGAAACATCTTTTAAGACAATCCCGGTGTGGTGGAACACACTTGTCATCCCTGGGGCCCACTGGTCAGTCAGCCTATCCTATTTGTTGATTAATAGACCAGTAAGAGACCTCGTAACAAAAAAAAAGTAGGAAAACTGCACCCAAAGGACAACCACTAGGTTGTTCTCTACTCTTCACAAGCATGTGAGCATACATGAACACACACATGCACACCAGGTCATGGTTGACCTACACTGTGATGGAATAGAGGAAGCACAGTGGAACTTCCCCCAAGGATTAATTCAAGGATACAAAAAAATATTTTCCTGGAAAAAAATGTGTTTTATGATAAGAAGATCATGAAAGTTGTGCCTAAGAATACATGGTCTTTCATATTCCTCCCAAAGGACCTTTGTCATTTGACTAAGATCCACTTATGGGAGAGGTACACCAATTTTCCCTTTTAATCTATTATCCTTTGTCTTTTCTTTGGCCTTAGATTTGTAGCAACTTTATTATTCTTCAACAGCTATCTCAAAACTGTTTTTGAGTAGACAAAGATAAAAAGAAGTGATATCCATAGTATTTGTATGTTATCATATATTATTTCTTTTATTTTCATAGTAATCACTTTGGGTTTTTTTTCAAGTTTGATAAACTCATCTTTTCTTTACATCATAAAAATAATTTCAAAGCTCTACTTGAAGCGCAAGATTTCTAACTGCCACTTATGTCAGTAAGAACAACCTAGCTTGATTCCTTGGAGCTCCATTAAGCAGGCTCAAACATTGTCATGAGGACACAGAGAAAAGCACTTGGGCAAAGGACATCTTTGTCCCGGAGTTAGGCAAGGCAACATCATTCCTCAAGTTAATTTAGATGAGTGTCTGCAAAGAGTGTCAATAAGCACTTAGAGAAGAACTTCCATCATGTTTCTAGATAAAGTGATTTTCTGATAGTCACTGTGTGCTGTTCATTGCTATTATTGTTATTGTTGTTGTTGTTGCTGTTGTTATTGTTTGGCCGGGTTGGGTTGTATGTCTTGTATTTCGCTGTTTTGTTTGATTGGTTTGTGTCTTAGTTAGGGTTTTATTGCTATTAAGAGACACCTTGACCACAGCAACTCTTTGAAGGGAAAGCATTTCATTGGAGATGGCTTACAGCTTCAGAGATTCAGTCCATTATCATCATGGAAGGACATAGCAGCATGCAGGCAGACATGGTGCTGCAGAAGAAGCTTAGAGTTCTGCATCTTTATCGGTTGGCAACAGAAGCATCTGTCTCACTGGGCATGGCTTGAGCATATGTGAGACTTCAAAATCTACCTCCACAGTGACACACTTCCTCCAACAAGGCCACACCTACTCCAACAAGGCCACACYTACTAAAAGTGTCACTCCCTATTACCAAGCATTCAAATGCATGAGTCTATGGGGGTCATTCCTATTCAAACTACTATTTTCCACTCCCTGGCCCCCACAGTCATAGCATTAAGTCCAACTTTAAAAATCCCCATAGTCTGTCACAGTCTTAATAATGTTTAAAAGTCCAAAGTTGAAAATCTTTTCTGAAATTCATACCATCTCTTAACTGCAATCCCCAATAAAATCAAAATTAGAAAAAAACAGATTACATACTTCTAACATATAATGGCACAGGATATAGATTACCATTTCAAAATAGAGGAAAGGAAGGATGATGAGGAAATACTGCACCAAAGCAAAGCCAAAAGTCAACTGGGCAAACTCCAAACTCTGCATCTCCATGTCTGATTTCAAAGCACTCTTCAGATCTCCAATTCCTTTCAGCTTTGTTGACTGCAATACACTTCTTTCTCTTGAGCTGGTTCCACAACCTGTTAGCAACTCTACTCAGCAGGTATTCCAGGGTTCTGGCCTCTCCAACATTTTGGGGTCTCCAAGGCAATTCAGGCTTCATGTTCATAGCTTCAAACAATGGCCTCTCTGGGCCCCCATTCAGGGACACCCCCAACACTCACCTAGCATCAGCAGCTTTCCTTAGTCACAGAGGGAGATTCTATAAGCCAGTTCTTGTATCCGTGACTCTAAAATCAGAACCACATGACCAAAACTGCCAAGTTCTGCTGCTTGCTGGGACTGGAACAATTACATATTCATCAGCTTTCTATTTTCCATGGTTTTCTTCACTGCCTAAGCTTGGCTTTCCTAGAACTTGCTCTGTAGACCAATCTGGCCTTGAACTCAGAGACCCTCCTGTCTCTGCATCTGGAATGCTGGGACTAAAGGCGTGTACCACCACACCCAGCTTTGAGCTTTTCTTTAATCTCTTTTCACAAATTGCAAGCTTAGATGGATAGGATCTTGCCCCAAGGTCACCACACCCTTTATTCCATTCCTTAATCTGTTTATCTCTTTGAACATAGAACTTGGCTCCATTCTACTTGTGATGCCCTCTTCTTCTCAAATTGTACCTCTCATAATTTTTCTTGTTTAGCTTGCTCTTTTCCATTATATATCTTCATAAGAATGAATGCTAATAACACACAACAGACTGAAACTAGGCTGTTTTGAGACTTCTTGTGCCAACAGAATTAACCCAGAGCTCTTCAGTTTAACCTCAGGACAAGGGCAAGAGGAAGCCACATCCTTTGCCAAAATATCACAAGAACAGACTCTAGGCCACATACAAATATTCTTCTCCTCTGAAACCCACACTTTAAATTATCCTCAGCACCACTACCTTCCATATTCCTAATAGGATGAGCCATTAAGCCCCACTTAAAAGAATTCACCTGCTCTTCTAATCCACAGTCCCAACATCCATATTCCTCCAAACAAAAATATGATCATACCTATCACAGCAATACTCCAGTCTCTGGTACCAACTTCTATCTTAGTTAGGGTTTTATTGTGATAAAGGTACACCATGGCCACAGCAGCTCTTATAAAGGAAAACATCCAATTGAGGCAGGTTTACACTTTCAGCGGTTTAGTTCATGGAGGGACAAGGCAGCATGCAGGCAGGCATGGTGCTGGAGAAGGAGCTGGAGAGTTCTGCATTTTGATCTGCACGCAGCAGAAGTACCTATGGGCATGGCTTGCACATACATGAGACCTCAAAGCCCACCTCCACAGTGACACATTTCCGCAATAAGACCATACTTATTCCAACAAGGTCATACCTCCTAATAGTCCCATTATTTCCTGTGGTCAAGCATTAAAACATGGAGCCTATAGGAGCTATACCTATTCAAACCACCACAGTCTGTATACTTGTGAATTTTGCTTGTTTAAGAGAGTTGTTTTTATTTCTGTGTTTGTTGTTGGTCTGTGGGGTGTGTGTGTGTGTGTGTGTGTGTGTGTGTGTGTGCTCACACGTGTGCATGTGTAAATGTGTATGAGTGCATTTGGGTTTTTGTTTGTTTGGGTTATTTTTTTGTTTTCTTGTTTTGATTATTTTTTGATATAAAGTCTCACTATGTAGTCTAACCTGTCCTCAACTCCTGGGTGTTTGAAAGCAGGCATTGTCATCATGACTGGCTTTAGATTATCTTATTTTAAAGCCAGTAAGAGAAAAGCAAGGGGAAAATGTTATGAGTCTTTAAATTTCCAAAGCCTACATATGTGTCTATTCATCGATATGCACTGGTAGATACTATTGCATACACTTATATCTCTATAGTCCTGAATGCTTATCTATATACACTATTTTATATATAATCAATATAATGAAATATTTCAGTTTTGTATCTATAGATATAGAAGAAGACTGTCATAAAGGGAGTACAATGATTTTCAAAATGGGAACTATATTAGAATGGTTTCAAGAACTTACCATCTTAAGGAAACATTTTGAGTCCTAAATCTGACATCAGGATGGGCATAGAGCATGAGGCTCCAAATGAAGACCTTCACTCATGCAATAGTTTTTGTATGAAGCTAGTCTTAGCCAAACAGCACAAATATGGCTCTCATTACCTACTCTTTCTGTTCCCTTTCACCTCCAAGGTCCAGAGAGCTCTCCAGGAGCTGCTGTACTCACCCTGTGAGGGACTTCTGGCAGATTTCCAGCTGGTCCAGCAAGTGTGGCAGCAGCTGCCCCATGGTCTCATCTCCGACACAGCACTGAACCACATTTGGTATCTCATGTGCCCGTGTCATGATCTTCACCCAAGACTTATCTATATTGGAAAAGCGCTTGGCTTCCTGTAGAAGTGACAGAGTGGACAAGTCTATGGTCTGTCTCAGTGACAAAGCATCTCACGGGCCTCTAGCTGAGGCCATCATTCCAACCAGGATATGTATTCAAACTGTACATGTCTGATGCCCTTACATTCTATTTAAAGCCTTCTTGTGTCTTTTTCATTATAGCATCCTCTTTATTGAGTAATAATATGTACCTCAACCCACCCTGACATTTCTGCTATGTTAAGTAAAACAAGAACTGAACTTGAAAGCAACTGTCTATACAAGACGACGTGGGAGGAAAGACAACACCCAGTTGTTCTCCTTGGCTATCCCTAAGTCGAGTAAAGTTGTTATTTTCCAAAGGTATAAAGAAGATTACATTGCTTATACATTAAGAAAGGAAATACCAAGCATTTAAAAATAACAACACACACGCAGAAAGTCGTAACTAATCAGAGTGTGAAGAATAAGTATCAGTGGAGTGCTCAACCTCAAAAGGATCAGGGGGTATTTCATAATAACTGTAAAGAGCCAGGGGTTCAGGAGACTAGAATGAAATAATGTCTTCTGAACATGACAGGACCACTACATTTATTAACTCACAGCAGTTATGGTGGCCTACGAAAGACCTGCACAAAATCAAGACAGTCGACACTATAGCAATGGTAGGGGCAGGGGCCCAATGAGCCTCCCCCTGTGAGGAGCTATGAACAAGTCAACGGCTTCTGGAGGAGGGAGAGTCAGTTTGCTTTAAAAGCATGGGTCCTGCCCACTGTACACCACTGGATGACCCCACACCTAGGAGTGTATGGACAAAATTTGGACTCCATGGGGTATTTGGAAAAAGAAAAGAAAATAGAACAAGGAGTTGTGGGCAGAGAGGGGCAGTAGATCTTAGGGGAGAAGTGAGGAAGATGAATATGATCAAAATACATTGTATAAAATTCTCAAAGAATTAAAACCAGCTCTTGGGAGGCGGATCTCTGTGAGTTCAAGATCATTCTGATCTACACAGTAAGTGCCAGGACATCCAGGGATACACAAAGAAACCCGTCGCAAAAACCCAAAAGAAATAATTCTCAAAGAATTAGTAATTTAAAATTAACACAAAATTCTAATATAATATTGCAAAAAACAGTCATTTTTAAGGAGAAAATGGAAATGAATAGGCTCTCTGGGGATTGTTGGAATTAATTATTCCTCCTTTTCTTCCTTAACAGTTCCTATGTGGCACTAATGATCATAAACTCCCAAATAGGAGAGTAAGAAATGTCACTTTAATCCCTATTTTATTTGAATGTTTTTACTGACACATGAAGAAGAAAAACCAAAAATGCATAATGCACACTTAAATGTTGACTATGTGAATGAACTTCTTGCTGACTGAAATAAAAATGCTCTACCTTACAAATGGCTTACAGATTTTCCTACTACAGTTCACTTAAATAATCAAGCAGAAAGTTACAGTGAACATAGTCATGTGCCTGCAATCCAAATATGATGTTAAATGTCCTCACCTTTCAAGTAACTCAAGACACTTAAATAAGGGCTTTTAAAATCTAGTTTAAAATGTCTTTAAAAATCTCAAAATGCTTCCAATATGTGCATGGTAAGGTAATTACAACTTGATTAAAAAATATATATACCTACATCTCAGAGAGACAGCCTTTTTTTGCAGATTTCCAACCCTTAATTTACAGCAAGTATATAATTAGGTGTATTCTATAGTATGCATTATTTTAAAATGTCAGTGGTAAAAGAACAAATTATCCTACCATTGTCAAGATAACTATGCCATAAATTTACACTGTTCCAAACTCCCCCTTCAAAATATCTGAAGACATATACCAATGACACAGAAATTCATTCTCTGGGTTTTTTAATCCTCAGTTTCCTATCAGGCATCGCAGTTTTATGACATTTTTATTATCTAATTATCATTCTCTCTTTCCCACAATTCCTCACTTCCTTTGAAAAGTAATAACATCAGAAAGGAAAGCTTAAGTTGCCCAAAATCAAAGGTTTGGTGGAGGCTACTTTCTTTATTACTACTTTCTTTAAGGAGTTATCAGTTCCTAGATATTTTTCAAATTGGATAACTTGATGGAATCATAAAGAAAAGTCCAGAACCTTGGGCAACTGCTTGGCAATGTCTCCTCCCACGAAGACAGCCTCTAGATAAACCCACAAGTTTTGAACCGTCATCCAGTTCTCAATGATGTCTGTTGAGTTAGAAAGGCATTGAATCCATTTTTGAATCTGGGCTTTGAATGGCATGTTGTACCTAAAATAAGAAACGCATGTTTATGTTGTGTTGAAAACAAACAGTTTTTAACTTGTATTTTTTTAACTTTTTTGTGCTGCCACCATAGCACTGTAAACAGGACGCTGCTGAATATTTCTAGTTTGGATTTTACTCCTTTGATCCTGAGTGAATAGCAACAAAAGATTGATAATCTAAGGAAGAAATCATGCATGAGGTAACTCTACCCAGATTCCAGAGAAAGATAATTTAAGTCATTGTTGTGATATCCAGGAATGTAACATTCTCTCTGCTGAGTTTCTGTGCCTATTGCACAGGAGGTATGAATGAGCGTCCATGGGTGGCAACTCCAGGACTATTGTTGGAAATGAATAACGAATGTAAGCTTCAGCTACGATAATTTCTGGACTCTCTTTAGCCTCCTTCTCCCATGTCACTTCCTAATTTCCCACCCTCCTGTGGCCAGCCATTCCTACGTGTACATACAAGAATATTAAACATTAGGCTGTTGTAGAATTCATAATATACAGCTACCAGGCCTATAATAAACAGTCAATAAGCATAAAATTGAATAAGTGTTTCTTACACAACTCTGAAGTGTAGATACCATTGGTTAAAAAAAAATACTCCTGCATCCCTAACACAGATTAGATCATTTACTTAATATTTATGCATGCTTTTTCTGTGTCTCTGCATGTGCTATCATTCAAATCACCGTTATTCTTTCTAGTTACAGTGTATAGAGCCTGAGTTTATTAAGAAGTCACCAAGTACTGAAGAGCCCAAACAACACTATCAAGGGTCCAAAGACTAAATTTTATAGTCCATATCACTCACTCACGTATGCCAAATAAATGAAAATAACAAGAATTTTACTGAAATAACATTAAATATTAAATTATTGATTTACAGAAGGTGAATGCCTGAAATTCTAGTGCTCAGGAAGCAGAGGCAAGAAAAACCACAAGTTCAAGGCCATCCTGGACTACATAACAAGACCTTGTCTCAAAAAAGTATTTTCAGATGTACATATGGGGTGATATTTTAAACCCAGAAAGGCACAATACATTCATATCCCAGTGATACTCATACAATTATCCTATCTTTCAGATTTTAGTGTACAGTAAACTATTTGAGGAAAAGTAAAGAAAGTAAGTTTATTGAGAAATATGAGCCTACAGTTTCCATGTCAACATGGGCTTGTTTTGCTGCTACAAACAAATGGCCAAACAGAAGTGTCAGACTTGTTTCTGTCTGTGCCGTTTTTCATGTCGTCTTGATCTGTCATCAGTAAGGTACGCTAACAGCTAAATGCTTCTAGATCAGAAAGGACTTTGATCAGAAGGGTTTGCAGGCAGAGCGATTCCAGGACTCAGAAGAGCGTTCCCACTGGGGTCTGCAACTTGTTGCCCTGTCAGCTGTGCAAGGAGGCACATCAGGAGCAAAGACAGAACATCCAGTACAGTCTAATTACAGGAGCCGCTCTGTTCAGTTGGTGCCTCAGACAGGCCCCACAGAGAATAATGAAATGAAACCACTGCCTTTGTACAAAACAAGGAAAACAGCTCCCCTACCTGTTGCTCAGGAGAGAGCCCAGCAGCATCAAGCTGTCCTCCATGTTGGCGATGACCTCTGAGGTGCTGTCTCCTCGCAGGAGGAGTTCTCCACGGGTCTTAAAGCTGCTGAATGTCAGCGTTTTGTTGTCCCACTCACTGATGACTTGTTTCAGCTTTTGTTCAATGTCTCTCTCCTTCACTGCGCAGATGCAGATGTCCTATCGACGCGGGAAGCTCTTGTTTAGTCCAGGAAAGCTACATGTCTTATTAATAGTCGAAGCCCAGAAGAGCCCCCCCTTAGTTATTTCATATGTGTTGAAAGCAAGTACGTTTCCAAATATAGAATTCAATGTCATAAATGGTGTGACTGTGTACATATAAGTAGAGGGAGAGGATAAAGTTATGTGTAAATAGAAACTTAATTTCTAAAATTTTCCATCCATGTCAGAAAAATAAACAGCATAAAAGATTCAATATCCTTTTACATTTTAAAATATAATCATAGACTTAAGATTTTCCTCTCAGTACAAGAAATGCAGTGTGAAAGGAGAGAATTGGTAAAACTCTGAGTTCTTTGCTCCTCTCCAGCCACATCCCCAGGCTGCTGTGCAGCTTCTTCATCTCCCAGACTCATGGCTGAGCCCTGTCTTTATCTCATTGCCTCTCACTGTGTTCCTTTTCTTGAGAGTTCATCTCTGTACATGTATGCAGTATCCTTCATATCTCTAGTCAAAACCCACATCTGTTTGCCCCCTCGTTTCTCTGTGTGACTATTCAACAGAACCACAAACACAACCCACGACCCTGCCCAAATTTTAAGCTTGGCCATTGTACCAGTCATCCATTATGACTTCTGACAATGCTGTCTGTGTCTGTGATAAGTATGCAGACCTGTGATCCATGCAGTCCTCTAAAAAGGAATCCACAGTTTATCACTGTCCCATCTTGCTTTTTCCAATCGTCCTCCTACCTTCAACAAATTCTGTCCTATTTTACTCCCTACGAATTCCATGGATCTTCCCTTCAGTCTTCAGCTTCATGACCTCTGCTCTCCATGAACAAACTGCTCCCTCTTCCCTGCTCTCCAGCTCCTTGACCTCCACTCTAGTCAACAAACCATTCCCTCTTCCTTTATGTTTTCTTCCAGTCTCCCAGTAGGTTTTCCCATCATTTTCTTCTTGTCCTCCTCTCACCTATCAGGTTGAACTTTACAGAATGCAATGCTTGGTCATGCCCCATAAAAACACAATGCCCAGGTGGCTCCACATTGCTCTGGTGATCAAAACCATTGATGTGTTTAACACACACTCCACTTCTCTGGCCTTTCTTCGCTCCTCACCCATACCGGATGGCCACCAAGCCGTCTTCTGATTCTTCTAGCACACTTCAGACACTTCACAAATGGTGTTCTCTCTGCCTAGAATGGTTTTCTCTGCACTTTCACACCCTCTAATCTCGAGAATGCAACCATGTTTCTTTCACCCAGACAGACTTGCATCCAGATAATACAAGCCATTTGTCACAGGCTTTCCTGAAGCAAGCAGCATACTTCCCTTCTGGTGCAATTTGTTACAGTTTATAACTATAGCTTCATATGAATAACTAATTACACTCATTATTTACCAATCTACAAAATCAAGAACACATCTCTATATTTTCACCATAGACCCTTTTCCCATAATAGGCATTCAGTAAGCGAGGAATTGGTGGATGGATGCCAGGAATGCATTGCTCTACTCTCTATCGACTGTACCTCTATTTCCTCTTTGTATTTCAGAAGAGGAGCCTCCATAATATTTCTTAACTTAAACGTCTCGTTGCCCACATCCAGACTGTGCCCAGTGAGGGCAGTTATCCTCTGCCAGTGTCTCTCCATCATGGCTTTACTGGCCATGTACTCCAACAGTGGGCAACACTCGCTAAAATTATCAATGGTCTTCTTCAGATCCAGAAAGGCCTGCCAATCCTTTAGGGCCCGGGGCAGCTTCCGACACCTGTGAAAGAAACCAACAGGAAAAACCATTGAATTATTCAAAACCCAGTCATAAACAATGAAAAATGGTCTGCTAACATTTCCATCTAAAATAATCTCCTCAAACGGTATCTCATTTTGAAATTTCATGACTCATAAGCTATATACTGGCACATATTACAGAAAAAAATCTTTCTCTAAATCAGAGATGTTTTTTCAATCTTTCGTGACAATTGCCTAAATGGATGTATTATTTTTAAAGGATAAGAAGTATCTTTCAATTCACTTCAACTTTACCAACATGAAATTGAGAACTCTCCAAACAAACAGCACAGCATAAAGTCTCCTGCTGTTGGCTCACACGTAGCCAATAGCACTTCCACTTTCCTTGGGACTGGCTCCCAAACAATGCCAGAAAGGAAGTGTGACACTTGTTTTTATTCAGGAAACTACCTACCACAAACTTCAAGTATTTCTGAGTGTGACACAAACAAATGGACTCTCCTCCCACTACAGGAAAGACCCTTGTAGCTAGCATTCAGCCAGCTCTGAAGGAGGGGCTCTGTTCATGGTGCACACACAGGGAAAGCAATAAGAGAGCATGACACACAGAAGACACCAACGGGTGATGGCGGGGCTGCAGGACAGTCACGCTCCTGAAACACCTGCAGTGGCCCAGAAGTCCTCCCCCTGCCCACACACAGCCATTAAACCAAGATTCCAACAGCTCTGCAAACGCAAGACATTTGACCTCTGACCTGCTTTGGAATTCTAAGAGCTCATTGTTGATTTTTTCAATATTCACTTCCGACCACAGGATGTCCTGGTAACTATTCACGGTGTCTATGACGCTGTTGTACAGGCTGTATATTTTCTGGAGAAGATTTAGCTGCTTCTTTATCTCAAGAAGCTGAGGATATGGAGTAACTGGCAAACCAAAAAGTTCCTCTCCTCCGGTGTAGGTGATATACTTACGATATATGTTATCAAACTGATTCTGATAAAAAAAACACACACACACGTGATGAACTCCATCAGAATGATTTACACACAGGCTAACAGACGATAAAACAAACAAGAAGGCACAAGCTGGGGGCACATGTAAGTAACGTTATCAATGAGATAATTATTTATCTGAAAATACTACTAAGTGTAATCACAGAAAATTATATTTTTATAATTTATTATTTTATAATGTAAGTACATCCTCAGTCATACAACAGAATTTTCACTCTTTATGTGTGCTTAATTATATGACAAGCTATTCATTGCCTAGCAAGTTTGTTGAAATGTAAAGGTTACCTGAAACATAACAAGCCTGTCGCTGGCTTCCTGGGGCTTCAAGCCACTCGCCATTGGACCATTCTGATGCAGATTAAACATAAAACATTAAACAAAATGAAGCATCAATACACAAAATGTCATGAGATCAAAATACTGAAATATCAGAGTTTCATGATGTATACATGATAGGAAGTTGGGTTTTGTTTGTTTGTTTCCAAAAAGGACCCTGAATGTAATCCACTTCAGAAGATGTTCCTAGTCTAATAAAGTCAAGGAAATTCCAACGTTTCCAGAGGTTAAGAAACCTTGAAGTTTTTTAACTATTTATCATTCACTTCTCAGGCTGTACCAGCCAGGAAGCATTGGTGGCTGTTCTGGAAGAAGCTTGCAGTTCTGGTTTGGAATGAAAGCACTAATGCCATTGGCTCACAGTTTCTACCACTCTGCCAGCAATTTGGAAAATGAAACATAATCTCCATGGTCCTGTTCGGTGTTCCCATATTAGGTCACCTTTACTAAGCTGACTTTTACATTTCCTTGACTGTGAAGTGAGTACAGAGACCCAGCTTCCTACCTTTACGAGCTTGGCAGTGCGGAGCGCCAGTACCTAATAGATTCAAACTGGTCCCATACTTATATACTTCCTTTCTGTTGCATGTTATAATAAATGGGTCTCATCACACAACACATTTGCACTGCTAGTTTTTTGCATTAAAACCCATATACATGATGAAAAGATGGATACTGGAGGAGCAAGGCTCCACCTGCCTTGTCTGCCACTGTGCATGTCATCAGTATAAAGGACAACTTCTACACAGGCCGAGAGCTTGAAGCATTAATGTGGCTTTGGAAAGGGAGAATCAGGTATGTGTTCTAATAGTATTATTCTGTACAAACTTAGAAGCCATCCTGGTTTTTATTTTAGTTTGAGGTAGGGTCCTACTGTAGCCTGAGAAGCAACTGAACAACTTCAGAACTTTTCAATCATCTTTTCATGATGAAATTGTATTCTGAATTAACTTTTAAGGGGAGAAATTCAAAAAGAGATATATGCTTGCCCATATAAATATATAATTACTATTCCTAGAAAATGTTATGGAATTTAACACACAATTTTAAACAAGTACATTTTAGGTATCCTGCTCATTCTCCCTAAATTCTCACAGAGGAATTGTCAGAGTCATACCAAATCGTAGTCCAGGTAAAACTGCTGACAGTCTTGGAGGAATACTTCTACCACACCAATCAGCTCTTTCCGGAAACTAGGCTGCAGGGTGACTAGCTCATTCTGAAGGTCACTGGCCCGGGCCAGCAGCTTCTCCCAAGTGTAGCGCAGAGTATCAACTTTGTCCATCTCTTCCTTGGCTACCAGAAGTCCATACTTGTTAAGCAGGGCATAAGATTCCTATAGACAAGAAATAAAACTGAATTTCTGGCAGTCAAATGCATAGATCCTTACATAGACAAAGGCTGAAACCAAGAATGGGGGGACCAGCATGATGGAGAAGTCACCCTAAGGGCAATAATTATCCTACTCATGAACTTTAAGGACCCAAGTGAGCAAAGGAACCAGTCAGATACAGTTCTCTCATTTGTGAAATGAAGAGACTCCAGCTACTTCCCAGAATGTCTGGAAATATCTAAAAACATCATTTTAAATTCATTTTCAAAACTGTAAAACATGATACAAATAATAGATATTTTTATGCAGGCTCCAAAATTGTTTCTATAAGATTATAAGATTATATCAAGTAAATGAAAAGAACATATAAAAATTAACTTTTAAGTTAGGATATCAAAATAAGACACAGTTTTAATTCAATCTTAGCTTCCTTTGTTCTTAGGAATGTCTGATGGTCAGACACAAGAAAGTCTATTTCAATCAAAGCTTGAGTCAAGACTTTTCTGTCAGAATGAAAATATTTGAACTAAAATATTAATATGGCAGGTTGTATAAGCCCAATTGCTCATAAACTAAAAAAAATTCTAAATGGACTTGGTAGACTATCTGCACAGAGGTGTATACATATATAGAGAGACGATAATCTTGAAAGGGGAAACATTGAGAGGGGAAACATTGGAGGAGTTGGAGGAGTGGAAATAGTGTAAATACTAACTGCTAACATAGCAACAACTAATATTGAATAAAAATATTAAAATTCAGATGAACAACATTGGCATTTGATGTGGGATTCCCCTCTGTATGCTATGAGTACCATTGATTATTAAAGAAACTGCCTCAGCCTGTTGATAGGGCAGAGAAAACTAAACTGAATGCTGGGAGAAGGAAGGCAGAGTCAGAAAGAAGCCATGGAGCTGCCACCAGAGACAGACATACCAGAACCTCGCCAGTAGGCCACAAACCTCGTGATAAAATATAAAATAATGAAAATGGGTTAAATTAAGATGTAAAAGCTAGCCARTAAGAMGTTAGAGCTAATAGGCCAAGCAGAGATTTAAATAATATGGTTTCTGTGTGATTATTTCGGGAGTTTGGGTGGCAGGCAAACAAACAAGCGCCCTACTACTACAGGCATTTTTATCCTTTGTTTTGTTCTTTCTTTAATTTTTCATATGTGTATTCATTATACATGGTTGTGTGATACACACATACAAGGGCATTTTTACATAATCATCTGAATTGTATAGCCACTCTCAAAAAGACAAATATTGTGTGTTCTCACTCATTTGCAGTTCCTAGATCTTACACAGATCCATAAAATTGTGAGTGTGTGTGTGTGTGTTTAAGTGAGAAACCGTAACTCAAAAAACAGGGTGGAGACATGATTGAGGAAGGTGTTTTGATATCAAAGACAGGCTTCCACCTTCACCCACATGGGCAGTTACACACATGTGCAGACATGTATACTACACACACACACATACACACAGAGTGACACAGCAATATAATACTAATTATACTGTATTAAATGACTTGCTTGACCCTTTGTGTCAAGCAGAGCTTCAGTAACGGTGGAATAAGTACATGCTGCCTGGGTGTTGTCAGACTGATAGGGTATTGACTAGGAAGTGCTGCTTCCTCTTCTAGAAAATGGCACTGGATGGATGATAGCCCCGTCATGGAGAGATTATGGACAATGACACACTGAATCAGAGTCACAAAGAAAAGTAAGTATCTCAGGCCTCCAGGAGGATGTAACGGTGTGACACATTTGTTCCAAAGGGTCCCCTATGGCATCAGGCTGACGATGGTCTACAGCTGAGACTCCAGCCTCACTTAGCTTTTCTCTCATTACTTTTTCCTGCTTCCACTACTCCCCTATCCCCAGAATCATTCATCCATAAATCATTTTTCCAGAAACATAAACTTAGGTTCCCCACGAAGGGCAAACTTAGTGTTGAAATTGCTACTTTTAGCTTTAATATCTATTTGTCATTCAAATACAGACCCAGTTAACACTCCTGCTGATAGCATCCAAGGTGTGGAAATATTTCTATAACAGACAAGCTGCCCATCTACCTCAATGGGTCCCACTTGGAAGTCAGTGGAAATCTGTTGCTCCCTGATTTCTTTCAGGGCTGCCATTGCGATCCGAATATCATCCAAGTCTTTGATTGGACGGTTCAGCTTCTTTTGAAATTCTTCAACAACTGCAAAAATGTTCTCCATCTCAGTCCTGTACTTTTTGTTGCAGTGACGGCCAATAACAACCATCCAGGCTTTCGTCTCAGCAGTCAGGGAAAACTTCAAGTCAGCTGTAGAAGCAAAACGCCCACAGGTCAGTCTGAAAAGCTTGATTCAATGGAAAAAGACACAGAGCACTGTTCACTCTCAGTAAATACCTTGAGTTTAGAGCAGTGCAAAACTAGAGTTAAAAACGGTTTCCAACCCCAGAAAGCCTAAAAACTCAAGGAAGCTGAACAGTCAACTACTGAACCACCGCTGGGTCAGGGAAGAAATAAAGA
>LOJH01025384.1:0-18769 GCA_001685095.1 Ellobius talpinus
TTCAAGCCTTTATCACCATCTAAGGTTTTGTTTAAGTGAATTATAAGATCAGGTGTTATCCCAACAGCTGGTTGTAGACTGCAAATGTCTCCCAATAATCTTTAAATGTCATTAAGAGTCTGCAGCCAGTCTCTCTTAATTTGTGACTTTTGTGTTCTAATTTTCTGTAAGCCTATTCTGTAATCTAGCTAAGTAACAGAATCTCCTCTTTGAATCTTTTCAGGAGAAATTTGTAATCCCCATTTAGGCAAGACTTTCTTCTTCAAAAATCCTTTCTAAAGTATCTGTATTTGAATCAGATAACAAATGCCATTCATATAATGGTAAACTATAGACTTGGGAAATTGCTTAGGTATTTCCAATGGCTGGCTGAAAAAGTATTGGCACAGAGTGGGGCTACTGAGCATACCCTGTGGGAGTATAGTCCACTGGTACCTCCTAGTAGGCTGAGAATATGTAGTCTACTTGTATTCCATTTTTTCTGTTGGTTGCAATTTTATACTTGATATGCATTCCTATTGTATTTAGTTTTGTATTGGGTATGGATTGCTCTTATTTAGACAAATGGTGGAGGCTATGGAGAATCTTTGTCAACCAATTATCTTTAAGAGGTGGGGCCAAGTTAGAAGTATGGCTTTCTGGGACCCGGTTAAAAATGTTGCATGGCCTAGGTATGCTGTCTTTATATTTATTTCACAGTAAAGAGGAGCTTGGACTTTCATTTTAGTTTCATTTGTTTGACCATTATAATAAACAAAAATATGATGGTTTTATCTTTAAAAAACAAGCCTGGTTATTTATAGACCTGAGATAATTCAACAGCCAGTAGCCAGGCAGAAAGCATAGGTGGAGTGATCAGGCAGAAAGTATAGGTGGGGCAACCAGAACAGGAGAATTCTGAAAAGAGGAAAGAGTCAATTTGCAGTCATTACCCAGACACTGAAGAAGCAAGATGAGACTGCCTCACTGATAAAAGGTACCAAGCCATGTGGCTAACACAGATAAGAATTATGGGCTAATGTAAGGTATAAGAGTTAACAAGAAGCCTGAGCTAATAGGTCAACCAGTTTATGATCAATGGAGTCCTCTGTGTGTTTCTTTGGGACTGAATGGCTATGGGACCGGATGGAACAGAAAACCTTGGTCAACAAACAACTTTACAGAAAGCAGAGAAAGATAAATACTAGCAGACAATAACATTCCAGAATTATTCTGAGGGTGTTTTCAGACATGATAAGATCATGAGAGAGACACTATACTTAATAGAGCAACCCCTTAGTTATTTTTTAATATGAAGACATTGTGGAGAGCTGGTGAAATGTACAAGACTAGGCCTACATTTGGGTTTTATTCTCGAGACATGCTTCTTGGACTGACTAGGACTGGAACTTACTGCCTCTTTTCTGTCATGGGATTAATCACCTATACCAGGTACTTATGCCATCATAATGATCTGAATTACAAACTATTCAAATTAACAAAACTGATGTGGACAGAAATATTTTAAATGTTTTTAAAGAACTGGAGGGTATATTAATATGTAGTCTACTTGTATTCCGTTCTATCCATTTTACTCTGGAAAATGAGGATAAAAGTCATGGTTGTTTTTGCTCATTTGCATCATTAATGGTGTAATTGTTTGTAAAGTGACTTATTCTACCATTCATTGATTCCTTGCTTATTATTTGTGTCAGTAATTTATTAAATATTCCTCACAGTGAAGAATAAAAATTATCCATTAACACATTAAAGAAAAGTCAGAGGGCAACAAAAATACATTTGTTGTCCATTAAAGAATGAAAGCAGAAACTCCCTCTTAGTTCCAATCATTTGGCAGACATACCATGGCTAGGGAAAGATATAATTCTCTCATCTGTAGGCTACTAATGAGTAGATATCTAGTGCCTTGAAGACAAGAATCCACCAATGTATCATCTGTCCATTTGGTTTCTGTGTAAAAGCTCACCAACAAACAAAATGTGTCCACATTTCAGAATACAAAATCAACATCCGAAAATATGCAGAGTACTAGTAAATGATAACAGTGATGAATGGAAAAATAAATTAAAAATTCAACTCTATGATTGAGAATAAAGAAGAGAGGGGAAGAGTAAGAGTAGAGGAGGTGGACTAAGAAATAAAAACTGCAGGAGTAAAATGCCTTATTCTAGTTATGTTTCTGTTCATGTGATGAAATATTAACTACCAAAACCATTTTGCAGAGGAAAGAGTTTATTTGGCCTATATGTCCAGAAGGGCTTACATATCATCATTGACTATAGAAGTAAGGGCAGGAAGTCAAAACAGGAACTTGGAAAGAGCAGTTAAAGTAGTGACCCAGAAGGAACACTGCATACTGGCAGTACCTCATGGTTTACTCAGTTTTCTTTCTTATACATTTCAGTGTCAGTTGACTAGAGATGGCGCCACTGTCAGTCAATAGGAACCTTCCATATTAATTATCAGTCAAGAAAATGTTTCATAGATTAACCCATATGTTGTTTGTAATTAAATTTCAAGCATTTGATTTTTACCAATAAAGACTTGTGTGCCAGAAAAATGTTTCACAGATTTACCCATATGTTAATTTTAATGAAATTTCAATCATTTGATTTTATCAATACTCAGGATCAAGACAGTGGGGTAAAAACCTGATAGCAGAGAGAAGCAGAGAAAGAATTCAGCTGCTTTCTCTTATGATGCCATCCCAGAAAAAGCTCTCTTCTATGATGGTTCAAACAAACCTACTCCAACTGACAGGGTGTCCTTCCCATATACTTCCTCTGCAACTCTCTCTCTCTCTCTCTGTGTGTGTATGTATCTCTCTCTCTCTTTCTGTCTTCCTGACTCCCTCTTACATGCTATATTTTTTGTCACCTGGTTGATTCCTTTGCCTCTTGACCTATGATTGTCTTTATTTAATGCTGTTTACAATATTCAACAAAAATTGCTTTGATTAAAGATGTGTGCTAGGGTTGAGCCACACTTCATATAGAAACAGGTTTTTTCCAATAAATAATATGATATCTGGATTACATCCATATCAAACCAACAGTGTGATCAAATGTCCTGTAACATTCCCCCTTTTCATGTCAATAAAAAGGAAAGGTTTAACTCTAATGGTGTGGGAGGTCCTTCTGTCTATGTGTTGCCTTTATTGGTTAGTGAATAAAAACTACTTTGTGTCTATGACAAGAAAGAACAGAACTAGGTGGGGAAAGCTAGGCTGTATGCTGGGAGAAAGGGTGGAGTCAAGGAGACAGACAGATGCTGAGAACTTTACCAGGTAAGCCACAGTCACATGGTGATATAAAGATTAATAAAAATTGGTTAAATTAATATAAGAGTTAGCCAATAAGAAGCTAGAGCTAATGGACCAAGTAGTGGTTTAATTAATACAGTTTCTGTGTGATTATTTTGCGACTGAGCAGCCAGGAACTAACAAGTGGCCTCCTCCAACACTCTAACATAGTAAAGATGCTTACAGTAATGAAGGTATTCTGCCAGGTCTTCCATAATGTCCAGCTCAGTTGTATTTGCCAGTATTATGATTAAATATTTATGAGTTCAAAGTTATAACAAATGTTTGTGGCAGGCTCATATGAACTCAGTGATTTGAATGTCCTGAGCAGTCTAGCTTTAAGCTGATCTTTGGGTAGTGTTTCTCAGTTTAGTGGCATTTCCACAATCCAGGTGAAAGAAAGAGCCATGATCCAATTCCACTGCCAACTTTAACTTTTAACTGAAGTAGGACCACATAAAGATGGTTTGCCTTTTTGTCTGTAGAGGGCAGCAGAAACAAGCATTTGGGAAATTGTATCTTGCTGGAAGGGGGAAATAACTATTTGACTGTTTCTCTTGATGATATATACGGTAATTTTCTTCAGATGTCTCAATTGTCCAGTGGTCTCTGTAAATTTTAGTTGAATGCTTTTATACTTCTGGAAAACAAAAGCAAAGCCCTGTGCCAGTCTTGCTCTGGGGGCTTCCTTTTTAGCAGGTTATATTTGTCCTAGGGCAAAATGACATTTGGCAACAGAAAAAGCATAATCTTCAAATTTAAAATATTGAAATTAATTGTATGTGTGTGTAAATATATCTATATTCCCCTTTCTCTTTATATACAAATTCAAGGTTTAAGTGTATTTATGTTTAGAACTCAAATGGCATTCACTTTGAATTTCAGACTGGCTTTTGAAGTGACTTTTAAATTTCAAGCCCTGTAAATCTATGTGCTTGCCTCTGCCTCCCACATGTTGGGATGAAAGGCATATGCCTTCTAAATGCTGGGATTAAAGGTGTGAACCACAACTTGGCTATGGATTCCTATAATAGTTATTCTCACAGGGTTGTGCTGGTTTGAATTGGTTCTCCATTTCCCTTATTTTTTATTCAAGTTTTTAAACTGTGTAATAAGTCATACTTACTGATTTATTGTGAATTAATTTCCTGCCAAGTTTTAGTATTCTAGTATTAATTAAACATGATGCCAATTTGGCCACTATTTTATTATTTACAGACATTTTCCCTGTCTTTCCTGCAGAGCTACCTAGAAGTTTTTGTCTTTGCTAAGTTTTGAAAGGTTTTGCTATGTCCACTCACTTCTCCCATTACCAGATGTCTTTGCCATTTATCTGCTAGTTAGTGTTTTTCTATTTTGATGACCATATAGCTATATAATTATTCACACACCATCAGTTAAGATATAAATTTTCCTTTTGCCTTCCTTAGCTGTTTATTTATAGCCAATAGTGCTGTTATTAAGTCAGTGTGTTGTGCTGATTTGGTAGTTCCTTCCTCAGTAATAGCCATTCCATTCCCTAGTCAATAAGCTGCTACATTTCATTTAGTTTATGTTCCATCAGTAATAGATGAGTCATCAGTAAACCACGCATTATCCAAATGTGACCATTCTGTTTGTCCCCACAGTTCCTAGGTGCCTCTTTTGGGGACAGGGTGAGTAATTTAGTAATGGGGACTATAGGAAACTGAGATATTTCCTCAGTGAAGGAAGACACACCCTGGTCATGAGGGAATTCAGATAGATTCCAGTTCCACTACAATACTTTCCTTCCATGGCTCAGTATGTGAAGGACTCTGCCTTTGTATGGAACCAATTTATCATATTGAGGGGTGCCTTTATGACCATAGGGTAGTTGGCAATGACTGAGTACAAGGTTATTCATTACTCATTGTCTTAGTGTTTTCTAAAGCTGTGATGAAAAGCCATGGCCAAAAAGCAACCTGGAAAGAAAAGATTTTATTTGACTTACACATGCATTGCTGTTCATCACTGAAGGAAATTAGGACAGGATCTCAGAGAAGTTATGATCCCAGAGGCAGGAGCTGATGCAGAGGCCATGAAGGCAAGCTGCTTAGTGACTTGCTTTGCATGGCTTGCTCAGCCAACATTTGTATGGAAATCAGGGTAAGCAGGCAAAAATCATTGAGCACACTCAAAAATATTCAGATTTGTTTCTTAAAGAGAGACTACTTATTTTACAGATAAGGAAAATGCTTGCAATATAGGCCAACATGCAAATATTGGTAGATTCCTTTTTGTTTTATGAAAAGTCCCAAGATGCCAGTTCATGAATGTATATGATATCCATAATTAGAATATCATCTGGTTCAATATTGTTCAGGGTTGCATGCATGGAGAAGAGCTTACAAGCAGTCACAAAAACTGTTCTTTGTTCCTTCTCCCTTTGGGAATCATATGCCTTTCTGGTTAGTGCATAGAGGGTTTTTATAATAATCTGTAAATATGGTTATGTGATTTTTCTAGTTTGTAAATATACCAATTACAGGGTTTGTCCCTGGCTGGTTGGATCAAAGGCATATGCTACCACCATATTGTTCACTGTAACTGAAGAATTTAGAAAACTAACTTATGGAGATCAATCTGTCTCTGCTGGGTAAAGATATGGGTTATCACCATCTGCTCAAATGTTTTGTCTTATGTCCAAATTACCCCAAATCTTAGAGCTTTAGAAAACAAGTTTCAACTGCAATAACTTAAAATATCTTAACTATGTCTTTAATACCAAACAATAAGAACATTCAGTTTATTTAAGACAAAAATCCAAAATTCAAATGTGGAATTAAGACATGTGGCTTAAGAAAACTCATTTTTTGTTTTAAGCTTTAAGGCAAGTATGCCTTTGTCAGATTATCATATGAAAATACTAATATTTTGTTTTTATTTTTCCTGTAAGATCAAATGAATGCAATTTATTACTCTTTATAAGTTGGTTTCAACTGACCATGCTTTGTGATGATCTGTCTATTACTGCTTGTCATGTAGGATTGTGTGGTATACCTGTAATATGCTTTATGTTGTAATATATAACAAAATGTTTCATTTTACTAGAAACCTATGCTGGAGCATTGTCAGCCTTAATTTGCACAAGCATCCCCATATTAGCCATAACTTCTAACAAATGTGTTATTAGGGAATCAATCTTTTCAGTACTTAAGGCAGTAGGCTATCGAAATTATGAATGTGTATTTATGGTATTGTGCACATACTTTTATTTTCCAAATGTTGCAAAATGAAACAGTCATTTGATAATTTTTTTTTGGTTTTTTCAAGACAGGGTTTCACTGTAGTTTTAGAGCCTATCCTGGAACTAGCTCTTGCAGACCAGGCTGGCCTCAAACTCACAGAGATCTGCTTGCCTCTGCCTTCTGAATGCTGGGATTAAAGGCATGTGCCACCACCACCTGGCTCAATTGATAAATTTAATTACTTTGAGTATCCTCTGAGTTACTTGCTACATGTAATTGAATTTGATTATACAAATAACAAGTAGGTTATTTCCTTCTGATTTCCACATCTCATTGCCAAATAACAGAAAAAATCTTTTCTCTAATCTTTTGTTGTGAACATATTGTTTCTTTTGAAATTCTTAGGCTTGTAGCACATTTTCTATTAAAATATGGTTAATTTCATCATAACCTGTGCCAGAGGGTGTGGTAGACTTGTATGGGATCTGATATGTATCATATAAAATAGATGACTTCTATTTATGATTACTAGTTGTAATTGAATAAATAACAAAGTTAATTCTGAATCATCTAGAATAAGTTCAGCAGTTTCAACATGTAAGCCAACACTTTCTGCAAGTTTAGAGTTAGTAACTATATTAAGAGGTTCTGTAAAATCTAAAAACATTATGATAATACCTTATAATTCTGATCTTTGAACTGAATCATAAGGATTTTGAGCCACTTTACTTATTTTTCAGTTATAACCTGCCCTTTCTTATTTTTTGCAGCAGAATAGAATTTAGGAGCTCCAGAAATTGGTGTTAATTTTATTGTATGAGAAAGAATCCAATTAGTTCTTTTTTATAAATTGATGTCTCTAGCTTTTGGAATATTGGCTACTAGTTTCTCCCCCCAAAATTGTTGCAAGCTCTTTCCATTGTTTATTTTCCACCCATAATGAGACAATTTCAGCATTGGTAAGAGGCATCCACAATGTCTGCTGGGTCTATTCCTGCTAATTAAAGAAGTCTTAAATTTCCTTTCAGTTTTTTAACATATTTGTTTCTCAATTAGCCTATAAGATACCGTTCATATAATGATTTTTTGATTGGGGAAATTGTTTATAAATTATTGCTAATGTGTTTTGTACAAAACATTGACAGAAAGTGTTGCTTTTTAGAATTCATTGTGGCATGACACTACATTGATACCTTCTAACAGGTTGAGAATTATTGTAAGTAGGTCCTGTTAAGGCAATTTTTTCTATCCTGTCCTTGTAAAGGTATAATAAACAACAGTCTTTTAAGTCAGTCACTATAATAGAGCATCCATTTGGTTATACAGAAGACAAGCTAATTCCAAGCAGTAAAGAACACATTGGTTGACCTCATTTATAATTCAAGTCTGTTAACATTTGCCATATTCAAGATTTTCTTTTAATGACAAATATAGAAGAATTCAGAGGACTCGTTGATTCTTCAATATATGGAACATTTAGTTTCTTGTACCATCATTTCTTAAATCTGCATTTATTTTATGATGTCAAAGGCCATTGTTCTACCCACAAATCTTTGTCAGTTAACCATTTTAAAGGTAGGGAAGTCAGTACCTTTCAAAGAACAACAACTGTTATGCCCTGCATTTATACAACCTCTGTATAATCTGTGACTCTCTTGATAATACCTTTTAATATTTTTCTTAGAAGCATCTTTTTTATGCCTTTTTCCATTGCTAAAACAAATCACATCCCTATATATTAGCAACATATGGCTTCAATTTTCCTATATGTCTTTCTGTACCCATACATTCAACCCATCTTGTACTTTTTTATACTTGAGATAAAGTTCCAATCACTAGAAGCTGAATATTAATCTTCTGAAAAAGTCAATCTGGATACCAAGATTTTGGTGAAATTATGGCTACATCTGTCCCTTTATCTAGTAAACCTTCAATTGCCATCCCATTTATTTGTATTTTTTAGCTTTGGTTTCTGATCATATATAGCAGTTTTCCAAAATACTTGTTTTCTGGCCTCTTCTGATTTTTATTTAATCTATTGAAGCTATCTTGTGCATGATTACATCCACAGCAGTGCTGTTTTTAACAACAGGCATCAAATCTCTTAATTGCTCTGTGGATAAGTTTGTCTGATACTAAAAGTTAATGACTGAATTAAATTTGATAACAGGACCAGTGTGAGGACCCCGATGGTGGTTCCTGATAGCAAAGTGTTGTTTTGCCTGTCCCTTTGCTCTCTGTATTCATTAGTCCAATGCCTTCCTTTCCCATACCTTCTACATACTCCATAAGTTTGGGGAATAACTAGCTATAAAAAATATTGTTTCTAGGAATCTATTGCCTACAGTTCCTTTTCAAATGACCTTGTTTACCACAATTAAAATGTCTGACACTTTGTTTTTTTTTGTAAAATTTTAGAAAGTATTTCTATCAATGTAGCATCATAAACATGAGATCCAATATCATCTCTATTTATATCAATTCATAAATTGGTACTGATCTTGCCTTTAAAGTCCTACTTGCCCTTTTGCATTCTGAATTAACATGTTCAGCAGCCAAAGATTTGATTAATATTTGTCTGACTTCTGGAAGTGGTACAGCTGAAGTCAATTTTTGCAAATATCAGTGAAGTTTTCATTTGGTCCTTGTGTACTTTTAGTAAATGACTCTACCTATTTCCTTGTTCTTCATTATTTTCCCAAGCAGTTCAAGCTGCTAAAAGACATAGCACCAAGGTGTGATCCTCAACTTCAATCTGCCTTTGCAACTCTACTCATAGATCTTCATCTAGAAACTCATCTTGGGAAATATTAATACCTCTAGCTCTATTTCAATGTTCTATAGTTCTAGTTTACTCTTTCCAACATGTTCATCATTTTAACTGATGACCAGCTTCAAATATTGCTGTTTTAAAGTATTTCCAGTCCTGGGGGATAATTTTGTTCTGAGTTGCCCTGAATTTTAATATCTTATTCATATAGGGTGAATATATACCATGTAAAGTGATTGCTTCCTTAAGTCTTCTTAAATCTACTATTTCTATGTGAATCCATTTAACTTTTTGATAACCATGAGGATGCCTGTCATTTGCGAGTAGTTTTTGTATAGTGACTGGATCAACCAGGGTTGGTTTTCTGATAACCTTGGGGCACCACTCATCAGGTTCATCATATGGTGGCATGGTACGATCTTGTCTACATGCTTCTATGTCTGAATAATTTTCTTATTTTCATTTCTAAGTCTCTCTAAGGCCTGTATCTTATCAGTCCACTTTTCTTATTTGGCATGAAAACCCTCTGGCTCTTAAGTATAAAATTTGAATTACCAGACCGATAGTAATTATATTTAGCATTATGTCAATTTCAGTTGTGTCATTTATCTTTTTATTTTCTGATATTATTTTCAAGCCATCTTAAGTAGCAGTATACAAGATACTCATGCTGACATTATAAAATTTCCCATCTTTAATGACTTAAAAATTAATCCTTTGATTATTACTTAACTTTATCCTTAAGAACTTCCCAGGTTTCTTAACATATGCGATGACTTCTCACATTGCCCAGAGCTGGCATGATTTCTCTCTCCCTGTAACACTGGAGTACCAAATGTTTTTACCTAAATCTCAGCCATACGATTTTACCAGTAATTTGGGAGTCAGGTATTGGGGTAAAAGCCTCATAGCTCAGAGAGGCAGAAAAATGACCCAGCTGCTTCATCCTCTGCTGTCAAATAGTAATTTTCTAGTACACTATTTTAATAAAAAGTCCTCCAACAAGACTTCCCTCCCATCTACTTCCTGTGCAATTCTTTCTGGCTTCCTGAATCCCTCTTATACTCTATTGTTCTTTTTTCTACTGTCAACTGGTCATTAGCTCCTCCTCTTGACTTATGGTTGATTTTATTTAATCCTGTTTACAGTATTCAAGCAGAGAACTCCTAGATTAAAGGTGTGTTATAGGGTTGAATGACACCACAAATGTAAGCAGGGTTTTCAGTAAATAATGCAATCTAGGAATTCACAGTGTGATCAAATATTCTGCAACATGCATAGGCCAATCAGATTGAATCAAGTACTTTGCTCAGGCTCTTTTTCTTACAAGATAAGCCCAGGTTGTGTTAAGTTGATAAATTAGTCAGCATATGCCTGAACATGTGGATGCAAAAATCCTAATGTACAAGAAGAAATGAAAGACATGTTATATTCACAGATTGGAATAGTCAATGCTATCAAAAATGTCTGTGCTACCCAAACTTCTTTACAATTTCACTATAATTTCTATCAAAATAACAATGATACTATTCAAAAGACTTGTTAAAATAGTTTAAAATCATACAGAATTTCAAAATATTCTGAAAGTCCTAAGTAATTTATATATAAATAACAAACCAGGAGTCCTGGTCTGCCTTTACTTTAAATATCCTGCAAAGGTGAAGTAAGTAAAATGGTATTGTTTCAACATGAAATAAATACATATAATAACAGAGTAGATTAGATAGGCTAGAAGTCATCTCGCTAATGACTTTTTATATTAAGAACTTAAGAACTCATAGTTAGAGAACATACAATTTTTTAAAAATTAATTAATTTTATTTATTTCTTATCTTTTAGTTTTTGAGCATATATGTTTCTCTGGGTATATGAGCACAGGTTTGCAAGTATCCAGAGATGTCAGAAGAAGCACTGCATCCATTGTAACTATTGTTACAGGTAGTTGTGAGCTACCAAATGTGGGTTCTGGAAATAAAAAAAACATGTGAATTTTGGAAAAGCTGCAAGCACTTTTAAACACTGAACCATCTCTCCAACTCATATGTGTTCACTTAAAAATCATATATACTTATCATGTGTGTATGTGAAGGTTGCACATGTAAGGGCACTTACATGGACATCAGAGGACTCCTTGGGGAATATCAGCTCTCTCCTTTCTCTTAGTTCCAGGTATCAAACTCAGACCTTCAAGCTTGGTAAAAGTATTTTTTCCTGAACATTTAAAAAATTAATCAAACTCTGTTTCCCCCTCTTCCTGTCCTCCCAGTCTCTCTCTCTTACCTCCCTTCTGCCCCTCCTACTTATTCTTCCCCAGTTTCTATTCAGAGAAGGGCAGGCCTCCCATGGTTATCAACTAAACATGCCATATCAGGTTGAAAGCAAGATTAGGCAACCTAGTATGAGGTTAAGGGTCCTAAATGCTGGCACAATACTCAGAGACAGCTGCTGCTCCCATGGTTAGGAGTCACACAAGAAGATCAAGATACATAACTGTAACCTATGTGCGGTTCATCTAGATCAGTTCCATGCAGACTCCCTGGTTTGGGGTTCAATCTCTGTGAGTACCTATAAGCCCTGGTAATTTGATTCTGTTCTCTTGATATATATCCTATAATCCTTACTCTCCCTCTTCTGAAGGATTTCCCAAAGTTCTCCTAATATTTGGTTGTTGATCTCTGCATCTACTTCCACCATTTGCTGGATGCTCCTCTCTAAAGACACTTGAGCTAGTCAACTTTCTGTGAGTATAGTAGAATATCATTAGGAATCATTTCAGTGACAATTTTGCCAGTTGTCTTTGGTTTTATCCTAGGTCTCTGAGCTATCCAGCTTTGGGGACCTGATCCTCCAGGCAGTGTTAGTGTAGGGCTCCCCCTCAAAGTATGGTTCTCAAATTGAACCAGTGGTTGGCCAGTCCCACAATTTTTCAGCCAACTATATCTGAGTTCATTTTGTAGGCAGGACAAATTGTGGTTTGAAGGTAATGTGGCTGCTTTTGTGTCCCAGTCTCTTGCCTGGTTTCATTAGATGAACAACTCAGACTCTGTATACCAAATTGTTAGGAAATTTTTCTGGGTTATCTTTACAGATTCCTGGGACTTGCCATTACACTAGGTTTCTAGCTTTTTCTCTAGATGCACTCAAAATCATTGTCTATCCCATAATTCTGTCCTTTCATCCTCCCCTCCTGATTCTTCCTGTTTGTGAGTCCCCAGCCCCTCTCCAGATTCTCAGGGAGATTCATAACCTCTGTCCTTGAATTCTTCTTGTTGCTTAGCTTCTCTGTGCATTACAAAATCTTTATCCTTTATTTTATTGCTTATATACACTTACATATGAGTACATGCCATGTTTGTGTTTCTGGGTTTGGACAATCTCAGTGATGATGATTTTTCAAGTTCAATCCATTTGCCTGCAAATTTTACAATGTCATTGTTTTCAATAGCTGAGTAATATTCCATTGTGCAAATGTACTATAATTTTTATCAATTCTTTGGTTGAAGGGTGGCTAGGTTGTTTACAGTTTCTGGATAGTAAGAATAAAGCTTCTATGAACACAGTTTACCAGTGTACTTTGGGTACATGTTTAGGAGTAGTATAGCTGATGTAGATTGAGGTAGATATATTGGTAGATTGATCTGAAGTATTGAGGTAGAGTGATTCCAAATTTTCTGAAAATCCTATTAATTTGACTTGATTTAATATTGATTTTGATTTCAAAATGGGTATACAAGTTAGCACTCCCACCAGCAATGGAGGAGTGTTCCCCTGGCTCCACATTATTCTTGCCAGTATGTGATGTCACCTGTGGCTTTGATCTTAGCCATTTTGACAGTTATATGATGGAAGTATGGCACTTTTTGATTTCTAATTTTTCCTTTCTTTTCATCATTTTCTTGATGGCTAAAAATGTTATACATATGCTAAGTGACTTTCAGTGATTTGAGATTCTTCTAGTGAGGTTTCTCAATTTAGATCTGTACCACATTTTTAAATAGGATTATTTGTTTTTTGATGTCTAGCTTTATTTATTTATACATTTGGAAAATGAGCCCTCGGCCTGAAGTTAGTTTGGAAAATAACTTTTCCCATTCTGTAGGCTACCATTTTGTCTTTTGACTTAAACAAGCTCTTAAGTTTCATGAGGGTCCATTTATTAATTTTAGATCTTAGTGCCTGTACTATTGGTTTTCTGTTCAGGAAGTTTCCTTCACTGTCAAGGCTTTCAAGGCTCCCTACTTTCCTTTTTAGCAGGCTAAATGTATCTGTATTTTTGTTGAAGTGTTTGATTTTTTGTGAACTTGAGTTTTGTGCAGGATGATAGATATCTATTTGGATTTTTCTATAAACATATTGACACCATTTGTTGAAAATGTTTTTCTTTTTAATTCCATTGTGAAATTTTTCTTCTTTGTCAAAATCTAGTGCCCATAGGAGTGTGAATTCACAGCTGGATCCTTTATCTGATGCCATTGACTCACCTGTCTGTTTTTATGCCTATACCTTTTGTTTTTTNAGTATACCTGCATAATAGAGCTTGCAAATTGGGGTGGTGATACCTCTGGAAGCTCTTTTATTTTGCAGGATTGTTTTAGCTATCTTTGCTTTTCTGTTTTTCCATATGAAGTCGAGTATTGTTTTTTCAAGGTCTTTGAAGAATTGCCAAGGAATTTTGATGGGATGGTATTGAATCCTAACATTGTTTTTGGTAAGATGGCCATTTTTATTTACTACATTAATTCTACTGACTCATGAGAATGTAAGATCTTTTGGTCTTCTGATATATTCTTCAATTTATTTCTTGAAAGGATTAAAACTCTTGTCATGTAGATCTTTCACTTACTTGGTTAGAGTTACATAAAGATAGTTTATATTATTTGTGGTTATTTTAAATGCTATTCTTTCCCTGATTTCTTTATCAGACCATTTATTGTTTGTATAATGGAAGACTACTGATTATGTTGAGTGAATCTTGAATTCAGTTAATTTATTAAAGGTGTTTTTCTGAAGTTAAGAGTTGCCTGGTAGAATTTTGGCAGTCATTTGCTTATTCTATCTTATTGTGGTGGTTTGAGAGACAAAATGCCCCCCAAAGGGAGTGGCACTATTAGGAGGTGTTGCCTTATTGAGGGGAGTGTATCACTGTGGGTTGAGATTTAAGGTCTCATGCTCAAGCTTTCCTCACTGCAATTGTCAGTCAACTTCCTGTTGTCAGACATATGTAAGACTTAGCTGTTCCAGTACCCTACCTGCATAATTCCATGCTCCAGTTCATGATGATAATGGACTGGACTGCTGAAAGTGTGATTCACCCCAATTAAATATTAAAAAAAACCTGTTGCAGTGGTTGTCATACCACAGCAATAAAAAACCTAAATAAGACACTTGTCATCTACAAATAATGATATTTTGACAACTTCCTTTCCGATTTTCATCCTTTAGATCTCTTTTGGTTCTCATTGCTCTAGCTAGAATTTCAAGTACCATATTGAATAGATATAACACGAGGGCTGGTTTGTTGGGGTTTATGTCATACCCAGTTCCCACAGCTGGTAAGCCCCCAAAGAAAGTGACAGAGAGGTCTC
Organism: Ellobius talpinus; assembly: GCA_001685095.1. Lineage (NCBI taxonomy): Eukaryota > Metazoa > Chordata > Mammalia > Rodentia > Cricetidae > Ellobius > Ellobius talpinus. The sequence continues at coordinate 14,866 of LOJH01025384.1, forward strand.
TATAGGTTATAAACTGATTGGCCCATTAGCTCAGGCTTCGTCTTAGCTCTTATAACTTATATTAACCCATTATTCTTATCTATGTTAGCCACATGGCTCAGAACCTTTTTCAGCAGGGTAGGTGACATCCTGCTTCTTCCATGATCTGGGCAGGACTTCCGAAAGAGCTTCCTTCTTCCCAGAAAACTCCTGTTCTCATTGTCCTGCCTTTACTTCCTGTCTGGTTTTCCTACCTATACTTTCTGCCTTGCTATTGGCCAATAAGTGTTTATTTAAAATATAATTGACAGAATATAGATCATTGTCCTGCACCAAATAGTTATGACAAAGTCAACAGTCTTGTCTTGTTCCTGATTTTAGTGCAATCCTTTGAGTTAATTCCTAATTTAATGTTTGCAAATGAATTGCTCAATATTAATTTTGTTATGGTTATATATGTCCATTGTACCCCTGATCCCATCAAGATTTTTTTTATCATAAGGGGATGTTGGAGTTTGTCTAAATAATGAGATGATCTGTGGGATTCCTATTTAAGCTTGTTTGTATGGTGGATTGCATGGGCAGATTTTTATAGTTTGAGTCTTCCCTATGCATCTGGAATAAAGGTCACTTGATCATGATGCATATCAATTTTTTGTATGTTCTTGGACTGAGTTTGCAAGTATTTTGCTCAATATTTCTGAATCAATGTTCATGAGGGAAATTGGTCTGTAATTCTCTTTCTTTGCTGAGTCTTTGTGTAGTTTGAGTATCTGGGTGATTTGGGACTAATAAAAAGAATTTGGCTATGTTCTTTCTGTTTCTACTTTGTGGAGTAATTTCAGGAGTTTTAGTATTATCTCTTCATTAAAAATATGGTAGAATTTGGTACTAAATCCATATGGCACTGCAATTTTTTGGTTTGTATAATTTTAATGACTGCTTTTGTTTTCTTAGGGGTTATGGGTCTATTTAAGCTGTTTATCCAATTTTGACTTAATTTTGTTAAGTGGTATCTATCTCCAAATTTGTTTATTTCTTTTAGATTTCCCAATTTTGTGGAGCATAGATTTTTAAAGTATGACATAGTGATTCTTTGGTTTCCTCAGTGACTGTTGTTATTTCTCCCTTGTTGTTTCTGATTTTGTTAACTTGGTAATTCTTTCTCTATATTTTAGTTGATTTAAATAAGGGTTTGTCTATCTTGTTGATTTTCTCAAAGAACCAAGTTTTTGCTCAACCATTTCTTTGTATTTTTCTCTTTGTTTCTATTTTGCTGAAATATTTTGGCCCCGAGTTTAATTAGCTCCTGCTGCCAACTCCTCTTGTGTGTGCTTGTTCTTTTATCTTCTCGAATTTTCAAGTATGCTGTTAATTCACTAGGGTGGGATCATTCTAATTTATTTATAAAAGTGCTTAGTTCTACGAACTTTTCTCTTAGCACTGTTTCCACTGTGATTCATAAGTTTGGGTATATTGTACATTCAAGATCATTGAATTATAAGAGATTTTTATTTTCTTTCTTATTTCTTCCTTGACCCATTAGTGATTTAGCAGATTTGCTCAGTTTCCATGTGTTTGTAGGCTTCTTCCTTTTATGTTGTTGTTGAAGTTCAGCATTGATTCATGAAGGTCTGACAAAATACAGGGGGCTATTTCAATTTTCTTGTAACTGTTGTGATTTGCTTTGTGACTAAGTAACTGTTCAGGTTGAAGAAATTACATGAGCTGTTGAGAAGAAGCCATATTCTTTTGTTTTGGTGAAATGGCCTGCAAATATCTGTTAGGTTCATTGGATAACATCTGTTATTTCCATTATTTCTCTGTTTAGCTTATGTCTAGATGATTGATCCATTAATGAGAGTGGGGTGTTGAAGTCTACCACTATGGATGTGTGGAGTTTGATGTGTGAATAAACTTTCATTTAAAAATGTAGTTGCCCTTAATGTTTCTTAATTCTTGTTTTTCTCTATTCTTGCTGGTGGTAGTGCGTATGTGTGTCTATGCATGTGTTTGTTTCATTTCTTTTGACTTTGCTGATGTGAGATCATTTATTTCCTGTGTTTTTGTGGGTAAAGGCATCTTTGACATCTCTTCATCTCTTCAACCTACCTGCAAATATCCAGATAAAATAAGTTTTATTCTGACTGGAGCATTCATGGTGAGCATTGGGCACCTCTTCCTCTTTCTGATTTGGTATTATCTTTTTTTTGATGTCAATATTTTTAATAAGGGCACTTTTCCCCAAAATTACAAAGGAAATAGCTGAGAAAATTTTGTATTTTTGTAAAATGTTTCAATGTGATATTTAAGAGGCATAACACATACTGATATTACCTCAATTAATTTACGTGTTAGTAACCATATATATGTGACTTTAACTGAGACAACTGGCAATGCTTCCTTTTGGTTGGGACAACAACAAATCCAAACTACACTAAGTATCAGTAACATACACTCACAGTAGTGACTCTGAGTATGGAAAAAAATGCCAAACCAAAAATTTTGTAACAACTACAGAAGAATATATTAAATATTATCAATAGCATGTGGCACAAATGGTCAGTAACAACACAGCAAGAATGCCTTTTGTGAAGGTATATGGTCAAACAAATAGTTACAGCCATTCTAGCTCTAACAAAATACTTTAAAATCAAAATACTAAAATTCTAATAGGCTAGGATCTGTCTAAATCTACAAAACATATGTGAAGAGGAAGAATGCATGAAAATATTGAATCTTTCTTCCTCTATACTTTCTTGTTGGTTGAAAAAATAATAAACGGTATAAATAAATAGTAAATTACTTCTGCCTAATGCTCAGCTGGTACAGGATAAAAAGGAATATAAGGTAACACTGAGTATACAGTGGTCTTTGTTTGTCAACTATAGTGAGTTATCATGGAGTTGGAAAAAATAGTGTAGAGCTTATAAATCTGACTGGAGGTCAACAATTACAGTTCATCAACACAAAGATGTCAGTTGAAGCAATACTAATATAAAAACAGTAAAAGGACCATACATAGGATGATCATGAAACTCAGGCAGTTCTCCTAAATGTCTATACAGGCTGAGCATGCAGAAAAGATGTCGGGAAAAGCCAACAGGCTGTCTCAGAAGCCAAGGGAAATAATTAGATGCAATGACCCCAAATGCTACAGAGAAACCCACAGAAAATTACAAAAAATACTCAATGTGTTCAGTAATCAAGAGGTTGTGAGTCATATTAACAAAATATTGGTGGACTGAGATGAGGCGAGACCAGAGACACAAATATTAGGGCCCTGTTCTTTCAAGATTATTGACTTTTTGTGGAAGAGAAAAAGGACATGAAATAAGTTAGACAGTTAAGTAATTATTTACGTGGATAACTCAAGAGACTAACAGAACAAAAAGCAAGGAAGAAAATGCAAGTCAATGTTAGGAGAGGGGGGCCTACTGATGAATGCTGATATTTGACCTCTAGACCTCTATTTTTAAGAACCAGTAATCCAGTTCCCTATGTTCTAGAAGTGAAGATCCTTGGTTTTCTAACCAGATCTAATCCCTTCCTCATATATAGGTCTTGCCTCATTTTCCTGTGTTCATGTCATCTTGTGGTGCAGGTCAAATATTTCTGCTCCCCATTTGACTTTAGTCTTTGCTACTCTTACACAATATGGTTGCTAAATATAATATAGGGTGCATTATATACAAGCTTAGCTAAATGTGAATTTTTTCTTTTTTAATTATTTATTTATTTATTAAAAATTGCCACCAACTCCCCTCCTCCCTTTTCCCTCCCACTCCCACCACTCCCCCTTCCCCTCCCTCTGGAGTCCGGAGAGCAGTCAGGGTTCCCTGCCCTGTGGGAAGTCCAAGGTCATCCCCTTTCCATCCAGGTCTAGGAAGGTGAGCATTCAAACAGACTAGGTTCCCACAAAGCC
>LOJH01025385.1:4567-19652 GCA_001685095.1 Ellobius talpinus
TGTGTGTGTGTGTGTGTGTTGCATGCATACTTGTGTGACTGTCTGTAACAACATGAGCACCTACAGGCAGTAGAGTAGAATGGTAGAATTGCAGTTGCTCTTCTCTATCACCCCCCACTTGCTTTTTCACCTTGAGACAGGATCTGTCACAGACTAAAGAAGCTCACCGTTTTAGATTGGCTAATTAGCCAGCAAACTTAAGAGATCTCATTGTCTCCACCCAGCATCTCTCAATGCTGAGATGACAGGCATAGACACCAATGCCGGGCATGGTTCTCATGCTTCACTGAATCATCCCTCTAGGACTCTAATAACCCATTCTTTATGTACAATTTAAAAAAAAAGAAAAACCTTTGAGGAATATTACAATGGATGATCATTCATCTACATACAGGCACAGAAAAGTCAGCTCTACTCAAGGGCTTTCAAAATGGGAAAATCCTTTGGTTCCTTGGTAATGTAAAACGTGTCAGTGTTAAGCTATGAAGTAATGGTTTACATAAGTGGGCAACTTGCTGGCTCCTTTCTTTGAAGCAGCGCTTGCTTTTTACACAGTGCAGTGCAATGAGCATTATGATTCTTCTACACCTTAGAGATGAAAATATTAAAATGAACAAAAAGTCTTCACAGTTAAGTATGTAAATCTCAAGCGTGAGATGCTCTTGTTTAAGCTTTCGTTTCTGAACATATCCTACATGCACTGGCTTTCAGCTATGTGATGCGAAGCCTGGTGGTCTATAGCAGTAGATAGTCCTCCTCAGGCAGCCGTGTTTAATGGACTGAATCTAAGTGACAGCAAGACTGCACTCACTCTTGAGACATGAGCTCAAAATGTTTTGGCTTCATCCTGTTTCTAACGTCTGTGCTTCCTGCATTTCCAGCTGCCTACATTGTCACATTACCTTCTTGTCTTCTATTAGACACTCGCTGTCTCTTTTCTCAAAGAAACTCCCTGTATATACCAAAGGCCCCAAAAGATTCAGGGTTGTTATCCACAAAAAATCCATGAACCTAATCCCATTTCCTAGAGAGAGACATTCATAATTTACAGAGATTAGGATCTGACTTCCTGTGGGCATTATTCAGCCCAGCACCCCACAGGTCCTCTGTCATATGCCGTATGCCCATCTATTTTCATAAGTTTTATGAGATTTATTTATTTGTGAGTGAGTGTGTGTGTGTGTGTACATGTTGGTTCAGGGGTCTATGCAGGAGGTCAGAGTTTGCAATTTTCTGAAGATGGAGCTGTGAGTTGTGTGCAGGCAGTTGTGAGTTATCTAACTCTGGTGCAGGAATTCAAACATTGGTCTTCTGCAAAGGTACAAGGTAGTCTTAGTCACTGAACCTCCTCTCTAGCCCACTATAGAATTTTCATGCTGTAAATGACAATCTTTTCTTCAGTTAGAAAGCACTAGTTATAAATATGGCTGTTCATATTGTTAACCAGGGCTTGGTAGAGAGAATAGATTGGATAATATAAAGGTCAAACATAGGAGTTTCCAGAGGTTTTTTTCCCAAAGTAATTTTAAAATTATGTTTAAGTTTCTACCCTGTCAAGTCAAACCCAGAGTTTTCAACTTAAGTAAGGAAACAAAGTAAAATATTTGGTAGATTTAGGAATATTATGTTTGAGATGAAAGTAAGAAAATACTGAAGTCAGAAAATAAAAACATGAGAAATAAAATAAAGCCTAATTTTATAAAGAAGGTGGTTTTAAAAGGAAACATATACTTTTTTGTATACTGCACTTCCGTGGTCTTCTTTATATCACAGTAGCATTGAAGAGCAGAAAAACAATACTGAGAATAGAACAGAAGTGAAAACACATTTTGTGAAATCTCAGTCAATGGTATCTTTGTGGACATAAAGAACGTTGACTCACTTTATTTCAAAACAGAAAACTCAGGAGTCACACTTGCATGCCTACCTCCCTCATTCTCCATGAATAATCCGTCGCCATGACTGCTGACTGTAGTTCTTACAAAGCTCTCAAACCCATCTCTCAGCAGCATTGCCCTTGCTACCCTGTGAATAGCTCCTGTCAGGAGTGTCTGAGTTTCCTGTTGACAGACATTCAAAAGGAGGCATGGTCTCTCTGTTTTGGCCCCTTAAAAGCCCAGTATCTGCCATAAGGCTTAACAAGCCAGAGCAGTCACACATTAGAGCAGTGTAACTAGAGCTCTCTAGTGATAATGTGGTAAAGTGGAAAAAAAAATTGAAGCCACATATAAATTACTATCTTCAAATTAAAGCTAAGTAGAACTTAGATGTGCACATCATAAAAAATGATCCCCAAATATGTGAAAACATTTCCATGTTAAGCTAATGTTTTCTCTCAGAAAAATTCCATTAAAAACAAGGATGAGTGAGCCTGTATCCTTTGTGCAAATTTATTATATGATTTACTAAATTGCATTAAAGCTCTTGCAAGAATTGACACATATGGGAGGATGACTTTTATTTGAAATTTTGTTGCTTATACCAGGGTTCATCAAGCTGTTTCATATTTATTTCTCTGATTAATGATATGTCAAAATTGTAATTCTAGTACCAATTTATGGTGTGTTGGCAACTAGAGAATGAAACAGCAATGTAGACAACAGGCAGAATTGATTTGTATCCATCTCCTTTGAATTCCAGTAAATGATTCCCAAATGTGCTTTTTTGGCTGTTGTTGTTGCAACCAAAATCAATATTATAGCCTTATATTTCTTAACTAATAAGTATGTTTCTTCTGAGAGCTGAGATTTTCTTAAAGGACAACAGTACGGTGGGTGATATGATTCATATTACCAGTCATTCTGAATTAGAGGTTTCATGGTTAGAAGTACCTAGTGTTAAGCTTCATTGTTCATGAAGACAAATCATGTTCTTAAATGTTTAGTTACTACAAATGGTTTTTGTGGGAGTTTTAAAAATAAACGTAAATGCTACAAATTGGTAAGAAAAGAAATATAACTAGGTGATTACAATGGTGCAAAACTGATCATGGGGGGAAGAGACATTAATTAATCAAACATAAAATAACATTTAAGGGAAAAAAGGCAAAGAAGGGAAATAAAATAGATATGGATAGAAACAGGGCTGGAATGGGGGGATCAAGTGTGGAGGGGAGGTAAAAGGGGGTCATGGGAGAGAATTTCAGATAAAATTAAGGGATATTTGATAAGTAATTTGGAAACCTAATACAGGAGAATCTTCCAAACATATATACATATATGAACACAATCTAATTGAAATAATCAAAGAATGGGAATGATAGCATTCCCATTGGCCATTTCTGACCACTCAACAGAGCTCCTAGTATAAGGACTGGGTTATATCTAAGTGAATTGTTGACCAAGGGGACTCCAGGGGAATTCCAAAGAACTCAGGCTGTTAGCAAGACTATAGGTTGCTCCCCACCAACTGACAGCAAGGTCCCATTGCTGAAGACAACACCTACACAATTCACTGAAGAAGAAGATGTCTAGCTGGTGCCTCCACAGAACCTTACCTCTGTGATCCGGTGTCTTTAGTACAGGAGCATATTGTACATGCTCTCAAAAGAAAAGCAAACATCAACACAGCCACAAACCCTTTACCTACAATTGTGTACTGCCTGAAAAGTCTTGCCAGAGCAATGGTGGCATGAAAGGTGTTGGAGTAAATAGCCAATAACTAATCTGACACTCAGGAGACGTAGCAGACACCTAACACTGCTTGGGGAACAATAACCTGAGACTAGATAGAGTTCAGGGACTTAGGGTAAAAACAACTATTACCGATCTTAAAAAATTGTAGTGATAAAGTGAACCCTAATGATCATAGATCAGTGTCTTATTCAATTATCACCAAGTAAACTTTCTTTGCAGATAATGGGAATAAATAGACCCATAGCCAGATATTACACGGAGAGTGGGAGACCTTACAACACTCAGTCCTAAATGGGATGTCTCCAACAAATCCCTCTCTTCAGAGCTCAGGGAAACACACAGAAGAGGGGGCAGAAAGAAAGTTAAGTTCCACGGGGGTGGGGAGGAGAACATAAAGGAAAAACAACAAGACTCTAAATCAACATGAGCAAAGCTCATATGAACTCACAGAGGCTAAATAATCATACACAGGGCCTTTTCATGGGTCTGCAACAGGTCCCCTGCATATATATTATGACTTCCAGCTTAATGTTTTTTATGAGATTCATGAGTGAATCAATGAGTAGGTCACTGATTGCTGTGTCTTTTCTTTGGGTTCTTTTCAGAAATATTTTTTTATTTATCTTATTGCATTTTATTTGTCATATTAAAAACGAATGAATGAAGAGAAGAATGAAAACTTAGCCACTAGGGTAAAGATTAACAGTTGAACTGTCACTTATAACTCCTGGGACAGGGAAAATCAGTTTTTTTCAAACAGAATGTCATTGGATATATGAATCACTCCAGGACAGATCTCATGTTCAGTACTTAACCAACATATAATGAATTCCACAGTTAGTTGGTATGTGCTTTGATTTTGCTTACAGTTTGGTGTTTTTTTTGTTGTTGTTTGTTTGTTTTTATTTATTTGGGGACTTGGTTTTGTTTTGTTTTCTTGGTTTTGAGAGTTTTGTTGTTGTATTGATTTTTTGCTTGTTGTTTGAGAAAGAACTTAAAGCTGGGGGTAGAGAGAAATGAGAGAACCTTAAAAAAGGATTTGGTGGAGGAGAAGAATATGATCAAAATATATTTAAATAAGTAAATAAATAAATAAAATGGAAAAGGGGACAAACAGCAAACAAATAAAATACATGTTAAACATGTACCTCATAGATTCAAGAAATGGACCATTTATTTTACCTAACAAATATGATATCAGGAGAGTTCACAAGAAATGAGACTTCTTCCAGAGGCAGCAGCAGCACCATCAAAATGGAGATTAGGTTACTGAAATTGCTTGCACTTTCAGTGTTTTTATGGATTCAAGGCATGGACTATTGAGTCAGACAAGAAAAATAGCTATTGGCATTTGAGGGAAAGTGTTAACAGAACCAACACCTTATTCCTTTTTTAAATATATATATCAACTCGTACTAAGAAAGAAAGCTGGAACTTGTTTGTAAAGATTAATGAGCATATTCTTTCAGACATAACCATCTTTGCTAAAGTTCAAATAGTGTGTCCATGCTTAAAAACATACTATTCATACCCGCGAATCATGCCACTTTACAAGTAACGACAAAACAGTTATTTCAACAGTATTTATCAAACAAGATTCCTTGGAGACCTGATGATAATGGGATTTTGAATGCTGAATACAGGGGATGTAGCTCAGTCCATTTTAAATCACTGTTGCAACAAGTTATCTTATTCCATCAGGAGTTTCTTCATAGCTTAGTTAATTGGTGACATCGCTGTTCACCTTCTTTCCATTAGTCAAGGAGAAATGAGAAGCCTGCATGCACAGTTGGTGTACAGCTGGGGATTAGGGAAGGATGAAATGGAATGTGACTCACATGGAGACTCTTAACTTAAAAGTTTGAGAGATATCTGATTAGTTTTAAAATCATGTTCAAGAAAAAAAATGTAGATGGTGTTCAGGTATAAACAGGAAGGGAGAAAAAACTTTCAATGCCTACTGTGGCTCAACAGAACTGTCCATATCCTGAGCAGTGAGACTTTTTTTTAAGATGTGAGACTTTCTCTTTGGAAATTACTCAATCTCAGTCTCTATTATCATCTCTATTTTATGTTGGTAGGAATTATCTCTCCATCCCTGTGTGTTGACTTTATGCAAGATTTTTTTTTCTGCTGGTAATTTTACAGATTAGAATATAAATCAGCTACTGTTACTGAATTTCTGGGGTCCCTTAAATATTCTCCTGCTCTTAGGTGATGCAGGGAACCTTAAAGTGACTGAAATGCGATGACTTTCCAAGGCTAATGATGCGAAGAAGAAGAAATCTGAGCAGAACATGTTTCCTACTGTGCCATCAACATCCTGGCCACATTGCTTTCATTATAAGACAGTTTCTATACATCCTCTTTCTGCAAGTTTCTGCAAGTTTCCAGCCTCCTACTGATTGTCTGGGCCTTCTCAATGCTTCCCATAAATTTAATTTTACATAGTTATTAGATATCATTAACAAATTTATATGGAAATGAACAGAAAGGAGAGAGAAAAGAGATGAATTTACTGCTGTGTCAATAATAGGTAATGTTAACATATTGAGTCTTCAGTCTTGTTCACTTTTAAAAATAAGCAGTTGATTCTTCACTCAGGTAGTTATGGAGTTTTCTGAATAGAAAGATGTTTAAAACTGTTTGGCTTAATTTCTCATAGTTAGTTTCCTTGCTTCTACATCGAAGTGTCAGCAATGTAGGTGCAAGACTATGAAAAGTCTTTGAGGATAACAATCTCAAGTTTTCTCTAAAGAAGAATAGAAATCCAATTGAATTTGGTTATATGCATTATCAAAGTACAGATACATTCAAAAATAATCTTTCAAAGGAAAAGAAACAATATTTCCCTTTCTGTGCTCACAAGGATGGTACATGTAATGCAGCTTTGTATTACAAGAGACCTTTGTAACTTACATGTCCAAATCTTTAAATCAGGTTGAACTGAGGACCAACAGGTTGTAGAGATGGCTCAGTGGTTAAGAACACTGGCTGTTCTTGCAGAGGATCTTGTGTTCACTCCTCACTTGGCACATCACAAATGCTAGTAACTTTAGTTTCAGGGGACCCAATGATCTCTTCTTTCCTTTGAAGACACTGTAAAACACCCATAGAAAAATTTTATAAACTAAATGTAAAAACTGATGGCTAAACACTGAACTTTTTGAAATATTCCTATTTAATGAAACATTTATCAATAAATTACCACATGATCAATCATGTTAATTGAAATCTATAGAACAAAGACAATACAGCATTTATGTTTCTGGTTTTCTACTAGAAGATTGTGAACTGTGAGGTGTTATATTTAATATCCCATTACATATTGTATATTGTTGAGGGCAAAATTATCTGTAGCAATAAACTATGCATTTTGTTGCCCATGATAATTCTTCTTTATGACATATTGGAAATTATAATAAAATACCATACTTCAACTTCTTGCGGTACAATTTCATATTGAAAAATATTTGTGGGGGTGGGTGCCCTTTCACTCGATTTCCAGCCAGATCATGTCTCCAGATCTAACTGTAAGTGCTCTTAATATATACAGATATTTGGTAAGAGAGTGCCTATTTCAAATAAACGTGAGCTGGCCCAAATATTGCCTATGATCTCATTTAAAATTTGGAAACTACTGGTGATGATGATGCTGATGTCCATAACACCAAGACAAGAAGTACATGAAGGGGAGTTATCAGGAACCATTAACCTGAGAGAACTGTGGAAATTCTCACAGGAAAGGCTGGGAATTCTTGCCAGTCTGTTTAGCTGAACATCTCCCACTTTTCCTCTCCTTCCCCTTCCTCTTTCCCGCTCTTGAAAATGCTGTTCTGAATACTGGCTTTGTTTAAACCCTAGATGAAAATTGCGCATCTATTTTAAAATGCACAGCAAGTTTCAGGGGATATTGGAAAAAGGAAAGCTTCCATGGAGTTTAGCAAGTGGATACATCTGTGACTGGAGGATTTGGGCAGATGTATCAATGTTAAAGATGCTTTCCCGTCTTTTTGGAAATGAATCATGACCATTCCTGCTCATGGTGCTGAAACCGTTTTCTATTTTTATTACAAAGATGCATTATCTGTCAAGAAAGGTGAAATAATCACCATCAATAAAATAAAAGAACTAAAAGGAGGAAACACTAATTGACTTTCTTAAGTTCTACTAGATGGTCATTGTCTTACTGTCATCTCTTTTAAATTAATTATTTCTTCCATTTTTTTCCTGAGAAACTCTTTAATCATTACATGTAAATTTTTGGGAGGACTCTTTTAAATTGGCAAAATTAAATGGAAATGCATGCACACCTCAAAGAATATTTTCGTTTAGCTTTAGGTATTCAGGTTCATTAAACTTAATTAAGCAAAAGGGATATAAAGTTTATTTTTACTGAAGATTTGAGATGTATGTAACTATAACAATAATTAATTTTAAAGGAGAAAATGCATTTATGAAGGGGGATGGCTGGAGTTGGAGTGCAGAGGGATGATGAAAATACATTGCACACATGCATGAAATTCTTTAAGACATAGAGAAAAACAAATAGAGCATCATTTATTATGTGACACACTTAGCTCAGTTAGTGCTATCAAATCATGTTTGTACAAGGTAGTGTTATCGAGTATATCAACATTCCATGATAAGTCCCATGCCCAGTAGTAAGTTGTTCAATACAAAACATATTTAAATTTATTTGTATGTAAGTTCTTTGATTTGTTTTGTTTGGGTATGGTTTGTCTTTCTGACTTGTTGTTTGTTTGTTTCCACATTTTTGTTGTTGTTTTTGAGACATGATTTCACAATGTAGTTGTGGCTGTTCTGGAGCTTATGTAAACAAGGCTGGTCTATAGCTCACAGAGATCTTCCTGCCTCTGCCTTCCTGGGATTAAAGGAGCATGACCCCAAGGCCTTTAGAAGAGAGCTGGGATTAAAGGAGCACTACCTAGGTTCTTTTTTTTTGAGATGGATATATATATGCATATATATGTATATATATATATATATATATGGAGAGACAGTAAGAGAACTAGAATAAGAACTAGATGTTGGACAAATAGTGAGGCTGGGGGGGTCTTGGAAGTACTGAGGAAGGGGGAAACATGATCAAAATAAACTGTGGGAAAAATTCAAATATAAAAAGTGAAGTAATCAATGGAGTATAGCTAATATATTTGTATTAATTAAATTTATTCATTTATTTTACATTCCAACCACAGTTTCCCCTTCCTCATCTCTTTCCATTCCCTTCCCCACTGCCCTTTGCCCCTCCATCCAGTTCTCCTCTGTTTCTTTTCAGAAAGGGGGAAACAACCTAGATGTCATTCAACTGAAGAATGGATTAAAAAAATGTTGTGCCTTTACACAATGGAATATTAATTCAACTATCAAGAACAATGACATCAGAAAATTTGAAGGCAAATGGATGGAACAAGAAAAAAAAATCATCCTGAGTGATGTAACCCAGACCCAGTAAGAGGCTAGGTAACAAGGAGGGTTCAAAGAGGAATTCACATGTTTTTTCCGGGGAGGGAAAAATAGAAGAGATCTTCTGAGTAAACTGGGGATTTTAGAGAGGGGTTGGAGGGATGGGAACTTGTGGGATTGGAATGGGAGCAGGATAGAGGGGGAGAGTAGTGAGAGATGCCTTGATTGGCAGGTATTTTGGGCTCAAGTAGAAATCTGGTACCAGGGAAACTCTCACAAATCTACAGATATGACCTACGCTAAGACTCCTAGCAATAGTGGATAGGGAGCCTGAACTGGCCATCTCCTGTAATCAGATTGGTGACTACTCTAATTGTCATCAGATTTACTGGACATAATTTGTCCAGTAATTGATGGAAGTGGATGTAGAGATTCACAGCCAAGCAATGGGCTGAGCTCAGAGAATCCTATTGAAGAGAAAGAGGAAGAAGTGTACGAGCCAGAGTGAGGTCAAGTTAATCATAAAGGAACCGACAGAAACAAACAACATAGACATTGTACTGATATCTAAGAAGCCCACATGGGACTGACCTGGTCCCTCTCCATAGGTGTGACAGTTATACAGCTTGGTGTCCTTGTAGGACTCCTAGCACTAAGAGTGGGGCCTGTCCCTGATGCTTTGGCAGGCTTTTGGGAACCTATTTCTCATACTGTGTTGCCTTACCAAGCCTTAATATGAGGGGAGGAGCTTAGTTCTACCTCAACTTGATATGCCAAGCTTTGTTGAGTGTAGTTAATATCAGTACGTCACTGGTTTTCCATTAATTGTCATAATTAGACCATAGTAGTGTGGTATATAAACAAGAAAAAACACTTTATAGTGCTTGTGCTGACTCAATACTATCCTCAAAACTTTACAATAAATTAAACACACTTCTGAAATAATAAGTATATTTAAAATGTTGCTGGTAACTTCTCCGTGACTATGGTATATGGTTAAGTGCTGTTCCAGTAAATTATCCACAGCTAAGAAGCAGCCTTAATTAAGCTCTTGTCCTAGACTTGATAGCACACCTTGGCCTAACTTCTCATTGAAAAACAGTGAATGAGTTTGTTCTCCATGGCAGCAGGTTTTCAAGTTCACAGGGCTCTAACAGAAATCTATTAAAGATAAAAAGAAGCTTAAATCACCCATATTACTACGTCTTGCTTTTGTTTATACACAGGAAAGAGTATTCAGAATGGACCTCATCGTGCTAATCCTGAAATAATTACAGTTCATCTATTGGATGCAAGAAACACCTCATGGAATGTGACTTTGTTCTGCTGCCTTGTCTAATCCAATTCAATTACTTTAGTTTCCTCCTCCAGAGGCTTCTCACTCAGATACTGAGCTCTGTAAGGAAGGGAAAGCCTGAAAGGGGTGGTGTTCAGATTCCATAGAAGGGAATCAAACATTAGGAAAAGAAAAAAGTACTTCATCCTTTCCCAAATAGCAGTCCATCAATAAACATGAGAAACAGCTTGTAATTCACAAAGCTTTCAGCACCTCTGCTGTTATAAGGGCAGATTGGTCTGGTTGAAGAAATGCCGAAGATGGGAACAGTTCAGTGACTTGGACCAATTTGAATAAATGGAAATGACAAAAGTCCCTGAAGCTGGAGAAAATGAATCTCTGAAGCTGGGGAAACTTGTCATCTGTGCCCAGAAAGCGACAGAGATGTTAGAGTCCCAGTACAAAGTGAACTCCTTCAATCACCTGAAAAGAGTTCCCTTGTCAATTAGGACTTGCAGAGAAAGGCCTCAGCCACGGAGGGAGGCTTCCTTCCTCCCCTTTCCAAGAACAGCCACCTGCCCAGAATGAAAACTTTGATTTCAAAAGAGAGTGAAATATCAGAGTTCAGAGATTGCTTGATGGAAACTCCATGAAAGAAATTGCAATGCAAAAGAACAGAGAGGTGAAACACCTGTTTTTGCACAGGCAAGGGTAGGTTTGAGGTTGTGTGATCTTAAAATGAAAAGGACAAAGACCTTAATTAGTCATTCAGCTTTTTGCCAGAAGTAAATGCTATACTAAAATAAAAGGGGATTGTCAATTTGCTTGTGTGCCCCGTGTCTGACCCTTTGTGATATTTTTCTGTGAATCATGACTTTCATCTCAAAACCATCCTCATCACTCTCCTAAACTGCCTGCAATTTCTAAAATTCAAAAAAAATGAATAATGAAACATGGGCATGCATGAGAAATGAATTTACAAACAAGAACCTTTAAATAAAAATTAATGTCATTTTCAATGTGTCATCTCTAGAGAAAAATGGAGAAACCTGTATTCAGCAGAATATACCCTATCATGGAGACTGTTATCTTTTTGGTAATTGGCAAAATTTCACAGATGCTTTCCAATAGCTAAATATTCTGATATAAACACTACTAGATGGGAAAACATTTGTCATTTCAACAAAGTAAACCTTATTCTCTTCTCTGACTTTGGGATACAGTGTTAAATAGATAATCAGGAACTGAGAGGCAGCATAGCATAGATCAATTGCTCCTTTTACTTCTGTTCAGTCTTCTGAAGTTCGTTTTAACCTTAACTGGCCATACAATGGGACAGCAATGTTTCCTAACCTAGGTTGCTGGAGGAGCGAATGAGATAATGTGTTTTAAATGGTTACCTGAGCATCCATCATTTACAAAGCCACCTTGATTATTATGATTATGACACAGGAAAAAAAATCATGCTTACCCTAAGCATGATTACCTCAGGTAAGTAGAAAGCTAAGCATCATTAAAACTGAAATGTAGAATACCGCTAGGGACATAAATGAAAAGCGAATGCTGCTCATTAATTTATTGTTTTCTTTTATTAGTTATTATTTTTAAGGCTAGTTCTTGTCAGGTAGCTGGTGTGGGATATGACATCCTGTCTGGATTAGAAGCCCACACCACCATGGATGGCTGGTTTTCATTTACTATCACATGTCGACTGCTCCTCTCATAGGTTAGGCACTGCTTTTGATATTAAGAATAGGATAAGTAGGGAATAAGACGAATGCCATGATCTATGTACATGGAGCTCACATTATACAGAGACATACTTTGACCACTGAGCTTACATGAAAGACACACTATGTTCTCAACCTCTTAACTTTTTTGTGTATGCAGACTATGACATTATTATATTTTGATTTTTCTAGCAAATGTTTTTCCATAGTGTTTAAAGATATCAATAATCATATTTAGAGGACCTTGCTTTGTTATTGTAAAACGAGCAGTGGAAAGAAGTTTGGAGAAGGGCTTTGGGAAATAGCAAGGCATTTTAGTGGCTGTTTTATAGATATCTAACATTTTAAACATTAAAGATGTTCACTTCAAGGAATTCCCATCAAAACCCCAGTACTACTATAACTATGAAATTCAAATAGTTGAATGGATGAAAAGCACAGTGAAAAGTTGCTACATTATAGCATAGATTTTCCTAACTCCCACCTGGAAAGAAAATCACATTGCAAAGGTTTCAGCATGGTCATGTAGGAACTCCTCTGCTACTCCAAAGCCACTAAAGGGCCAGTGTTTTCCTTTAAGGAGTCAAACACAGATATGGAGGAATCAGAACACGACAAAACAATTTTACAAGAAGAAAGTCTTTTCCTTTGTTTGTGAACAGCTTCTTTTTATAACAGATTAAGGAGTCTTCTTAATCCTGACAGCACTAATACTGATCCTGGCACTTAACCACCAGGTGCTGCACTGAACTTATTTAGCAAAGTTAAAAATGATATTTTAAACATTTCACCAACAAAAAGAAAGGTGAGGAGTAGTTGGTAAATTTTTATAAGAGATAAAACAAACTTGTGCTGTGAACTTAGATGCTATAACATGTTTAGTGCTTGATAGTTCTGGACTGTATGTGATTGCTTAAGGTACAATGAATACCTACCTGCCTGGGAGATAAAAATTAAGAAACATAGAAGTGTTACATGTATTCATATGCAGATAAAGTGACCTGATCTGTGGAAAGCCTGGACATTAGTATCATGGGTTTTAAAAAGAAAATCCATGGATAATGAAATAAAATATATACTTATGGAGGGACAGGGGTGGAGTGTAATAGAATAACCAAATTAGAAAGGAGATTGAAAGGCACAATGAAGAAAATACAGACATGCACAGCTCATACTAAATGCCATTTGAGAGGTCATATGGAAACCAACCACAGTAGAAACTTCTTAACATACGTACATACACTAAAGAAATAAAATGTAGTCATCAAATAATGGAGAGACAAAACCCCAAGTACATACTTTTTGTCACCAAGTGAAACATTCAGGAAAAGAAGTGGTCTATAGCTAATTGAATTGTTGGCCAAATGGGCCTAATAGAAACCACCAGACAACTCAAGCAATTGTCAAGGCTGTTGGTCCTTCTCAATAAGCCGGTGGTAAGTAATATTGGTGAAGACAACTCTTATATATATCATTAAACATGGAGAATTTGAGGTGGTCCATACCTAGAGCCTGCACCCCTAATGACTAGTGTTGATGGTACTAGAAGGTATTCTGCACACTGCCAGAGGAGAAGGATAAACATCAAGTCAGCTTCAACCCTTCATATCTACAAAAATGGCCTTCCTACAATATACAGTAATATATTAGTGACACAATTATTTTAGGGTTAACCAACTACTATCTGAATATATTTAAGGCATATTCCATGAGGTGTAACCCAAGCTTGAAAGTGCTCATGTGGCCAATATCTGAAACTGGATAGGCCATAGATACAGGGCAAACCAAATACTACTGCTCTCCTAGAGGAACACATCTATAAAATAAATCCTTAACTTCTTTCTACAGCACCCATACATCACTGTACTCTTTAGCCCTCACCACTGACGCGTCCTTCTGCAACAGATGAAAACTAATATAGAGATATGGAAATGGACAATGTGGAGACAGTAAGAGACCTTGGAACACTCTGTTGGAAATGGGGTGGCTTCATCAAATTCCCCCATTCAGGGTTCAGAGACTCTTCTTAAGAAGAGTCAGTGGGAATAGATAACACCAAGGAAACGGCCTTCTAGGTGCAATAGTACTGTTGCACATATAAACACATGGAGGCTATGTCAACACGTTTAGGGAATGCACATGTCTAAGCCATTTGGGGAAGTAGGCACAGATTCTCATGCCTAACCAAGAAGCTATCTCAAATTGACAACAGTTTCCAAAGGGGGGAAAAATGTATTCGCCAACGGAATCTGACTTGGTGTTCAGACCACAGCTAAGGGCGTGCCCCACACCCCATAGTAGATGGCCAACACAAAACAAACTCAATGGTCTTTGGAAGATTTCTTTTCTCATAATGATTTGTTTGGGAATTATTTTTATCTTACTGTTCTTGTGCTTGCATATTATGGTTTCTGATTTTGTGTTTTTTGGGGGGTTGTAGTCCTTTATTTTAGTGTGTGTGTGAGAGTGTTCTTTTGCTAATTCATCACTTTTTAATTTTTTGCCTGCTTTTTTTCTTAAGAGAGAGAGAGAAAGAAGTCATGGAGTTGGATTGGTGGTAAGGTGAGAAAAATAATAGGGAGATGCAGGGAGGAAAACTACAATCAGAATATATTGTCTAAATGTTCAATTAAACAAATAAAAATAAATCTTCATAGATTTGAAATATTTGGAATGAACCCCCTTCATAATAAAAGAATAGACATAGGGCTGCATGGTACAATTCATATATTTGTACCAAGAAGCTGTGATGTGGGATTTCCCTCTGTATGCTGTGAATACCATTGGTGAATAAAGAAACTTCCTTGGCCTGTTGATAGAGCAGGGTGGAGCTTGGTGGGAGAAACTAAACTGAATGCTGGGAGAAAGGAGGCAGAGTGAGGGAGAAGCCATGGAGCTGCTGCCAGAGACAGACATGCCAAAACTTTGCTGGTCGGCAAGCCACTGTGATGTGGCAATAAACAGATTAATGGAGATGGGTTAAATTAATATATAAGAGTTAGCCAATAAGAAGC
>LOJH01025386.1:0-18769 GCA_001685095.1 Ellobius talpinus
TTTGTTTGTGCTGTAACAAATAAAGCTTGCCTGAAGATCAGAGTGCAGAGCTAAGCCCCACTAGTTAGCCATAGAGGCCAGGCAGGGCTGGCACACAATTTTAATCCCAGCACTCAGAAGGCTGAGGCACATGAATCTCTGTGAGTACAAGGCCACCCTGGGCTACACTAGATTGATCCAGTCTCAAACAGAAACAGAGCCAGGTGGTAGTGGCTCACACTTTAATCCCAGCACTTGGGAGTCACAGGCCTTTAATCCCAACACTAGAGAGGTGGAGACAGGAAGGGATATGGCTGGGTGGAGAGAGGAATATAAAGCAGGAGGAAGAGACAGGAGCTCAACCCGTTTAGTCTGAGGATTTGTGAAGACAGGATCTTGCTCCCTTTGGTCTCAGGATTCGATAGAGGTTAAAAGGTCTCTCTAGTGGCTGTCTCATTTACTCCACTGCTCTTTCAGCATTTACCCCTATTTATGACTCTGACTTGTAGAAAATACCCCATTGGGTCTAAGGATTTCATAGAGGTAAGAACTAGGGGCTGGCTGCTCTGCTTCTCTGATCTTTCAGCTTTCTCTTCCTAATACCTGACTCTGGGTTTTTATTATTAAGACCATTAGAAATTGTGCTACATCTGGGGCCAAAATTTCAACATAAAGCCTGAAAAAGCTTTAAAAAGGATTTCAAACACACAAAAAAGGAGTCAAACTCAGTTTCTTGGTAACCACTTTTTCTTGGGTGGGTTCAGTTTGCTAGCAACAAGCAGAGGCAGTGCTCCTTTAATAGATGGTTACCTGACTCAGTATTAGTGGCAAAAACAGGTGCCTCTTTTAAGAGGCCGTACTATCAAACACTTAACGTGGCTTATAAGCAGTGGATGGCATGCTACTCGGTGGTGGCAAGGACCTAGAGGCTTTCCATAGTTGGGGTGGTAATCATGGATCCCAGAACTGGTGGTAAATGTATGTCCATTCTTAGGCTAACCTCTCAGGGAACCAAGGTGCGGAACCAGCTGCCAAAGCCACTACGTTAGTCCTAGTCAGGCTGCTTAGCAGTTTAAAGACTCCTGTGGTCAGAGAAAGATAGAGATATACAGTAGAGACAGAGTCAGAAAAAAGATAAAAACCTCTCAACAGTTTGTTTGAAAATATACATAGGATTGGGAGAGTAAAGAGAAGGTATAGACAGTCATAAAAATTATACAGTTTTAAAATAATAGTAAAGTCCTTCAGAAGGGAGTGAAGTAATATTTTAAAAGCCATGTACAGATGGAAAATACACAGTCTGGAAACTGTATTGACTTGTGTGACTGCTGAGGATCCTTCCTCAGTTCCTTAACAGTTGCTAAGAGACATTAGAGTATAAATATTGTTAGATTAATGCAACATAATATTTTGAAAATTCCTTGATTTCAAAATACGAGTCAAAAGATTTGTTACTTTGGAGAAGAGGTTATGCTTTTGTTTTCACAAGAAATGAGAGGCTGTGAATTCATTCTGGGTTAAGAAAAGTCAGGTTTGGTCAAGGAAGACACCCTGGAAAATCTCTGGGAACAAATGGTCCAGATGATCCAATGTTTCAGAGCGCCTTTGTTGCAGTTTCCTCTGCGTTCTGCACCCAGAATGGCTTCAACACTGCTGTCGGAGATGATCCAAGCTCACAGAATTCTCCAGTCAGGACTTGACCATAATTCTGAATTTTCTCAGGGTCCTTCAAAGATTACCAGTGCTTCCAATCAATAGGAAAGTAGTATAGAAAACTACACCCACATTCCCAACAGATAGGTCATGGGTATTTATTATTATTTAAGGGGGGGTGGGTGCAAGTTGTTATTGATAATGTTCAAGAAAAAAGCTGAACAAAGGAGATTAGAGTCAGGGATCTTGTTGCGGAAAGAGAAAGGGGGATATAGAAATGTGGTAACATGAGTTAGAATAGAAAATGAGTTAGATACTACCCTTGGTACTCACCAAAGTAGGGTAGATGGATGATGGACTATTTTCTCTGAATCTGTCAAGTGAAAATGGACTAGATATTATTGATGGATTGATGTATTTATCGATATTGTATATCGATAGTGTGTTTATTGTATATAATTTTTCTTATTTATTTATAATCTTTTTTATCTTAGACAAAAAGGGAAAATGTGGTGATATTTTATTTGTAATCTGACAAATAAAGCTTGCCTAAAAAACAGAGTGCAGAGCTAACCACTAGTTAGCCATAGAAGCAGACAGTGGCAGCATACACCTTAAATCCCAGCACTCGGGAGACAGAGGCAAACAGATCTCTGTGAGTTCAAGGCTACCCTGGGCTACACTAGATTGATACAGCCTCAGAGAGAAACAGAGCCAGGTAGTGGTGGCTCACACCTTTAATCCCAGTACATGGGGGTCACATGCGTTTAATTCCAACACTAGGGAGGTGGAGAAGGGAAGGGATATGGCTGGGCAGGTGGGAGGAGAAAGGAGCTTAATGCATTTAGCTTGAGTAGAGACTGAAAAGAGACAATGGTCTAGAGACCGGCTTCCAAGTTTTCAGTTGAAAAATGCAAACTGAGATAGACTCATGGCATAATACTGGCTACTGATTTTATTCCAGAATAATCATCTATTTCTAGACCCAGACAAGAGGCATCTACACAAAATCCCTTGCCTCCAGGAGCACACAACATGAACCATTCCGGGGAGAAGTGAACAGAGTCTTGCAGTCTAAAGCTCCAACCCATCAAATTTGCCCTGTGTCTCCTTCATGGGAGAGGTTGACATCAGGTGACAGGCTTGAAGCAGGGCCAGGTTTGTAGCACCTTTGTATGCCCCTGTCATTTACATCTTCCATTTTCTTACTGAAGTGAAGCTGAACCTGCTCCCTTCTTACCTCAGCAGAGTGTCTTGACGTCAGAGTGTTATCTGGGAGAAAGGAAAACCCAGAGTGGAAACACCTAAGGCCTGTTTGGGGAACAGAGACTAGGATTCAGAGAGTAAGCGAGTCTCCAGGGATGCAGAATGCACATGCAAACTCTAGAGGTCCATGCGTGGGTGCAGGGCATAGGAAAAGCCCTAGAGACGTGGAAAAGGTCAGAACATAAACTTGGCTTCCAATTTTTCTCTGGTCTGTAGCCTGTTTATGAACATATTAATCTACATGTTTGTGTGTGTGTGTGTATGTGTGTATTACCTCAGATACAGTGATCTGGAATTGTCCTATGCCCGCAGAGTATATTGAACTGGATTTAGGATTTATGTATGTATTAATGTGTGTGAGAGAAATACTCCTTAACCTTTATAATTTACAGCTTGACTCAAATTTCTTTTGTTAAATAAAATAAAAATTTAAATCAGTTTTACCTGTCCTAGTTTTTTGTTTGTCTGTGTGTTTTGTTTTTGTTTTTGCCAGAGGGAGAGCATGAGAAGTCAAAACCTTCCCCCATGCTTCTTTATTTTTTATTTTTCCCTCATGCTTCTTAAACTCCTGTTTTTGACAATGCTGAGAAGCCTCACACATGATAGACAAGTGTTCGGATGAGCAAACCTTTAACCTAAACTTTGAAAATTGAGGCTAACCAAAACTTCAAACTGCAGGTATGGTTCAGGTTCTTCTCCTGTCACTTGATGTTGTATTGGAACCCTCATACCAAGCCAAATCTGTATTCACTCCATTATCCTGAGGCCTCCACTACTTCCTGCAGAGACTCTGCATTGTAAATCTCAGAGCATATGAACAGTTACTAGAGTCACAGGTTTGATTCCCAGTCCAGCTAGTCTGTTTGCTAATTTAAAAAATTCAAGTTATACTGAGAAGTAAATTTTGCAGAATCACTTAGCTCTTGAAGTGAGTTAGTTTCAGAGGCTAAAGTAAGCAGAATGAGGTTGTCAGAATTGCACTATGACAATGACTGGGGCACCATTAGGTTTGTAGTCTGCCAGTCTACCTCCATTGCTGGAGTGCAGTGTGGCTGGGCATATTCTTAGCCAAAGAGCCTAGCTTGTGTGGAACTGGGAAAGTTTCTTTGATTTTCTTCTCCTTGTCTCATTTAAAAGGACCACAGAGCATCATAAGCATGAAAGTATGTCCTGTCCTGCATGCAAAGAGTATATCCCCATTTTCAGCTCATAATCACCACTAAGCTCATGTTTAAGACAATGTTGATGAATGTATCCCAAATAATTTCAAGTGTCAATTTCATTTGTTACCATTTCTTCTCAATGACGAAAGTGATATGATGCTGTCTCACAGGTGCAACTGTGAAGCCCAAGCTCTTCATCAGGTTCCAGGAAAAGCAGATGGCTTCCTGCCAAGTACAGAGATGCTGAAGTAGCTGTCAGTGAACTCAGGGAGGGGCATTTGCAAATGGGGTCAACATCTGCTCACAAAACAAAGCATCTCCTCAGCCCGCAAGGCTGCCACCTTGTGGCAGTGTGTGTATGAGTTCATTTTCTACTGCTTTAACGGGATGATGAACTGAGAAATCAGGAAGAAGGTACAAAGTGCAAAAGGCAACAAAACTAAGCACATTCTTGCCTTAGGCATTTATATTTGTTCTTTTTAGGTAATAAATATATAATTACATCATTTCCTGCTCTCTTTACCTTCCTACCCACCCCCCATGTCTGGATTACCTCCCTGACCCCTATCAAATTCACAGCCTTCTCTTCTTAAAATATTGTTGTTATGCATGCATATAATTACAACCCAATGAGTCCAGTCATTGCTGCCTGTGTTTTTATGTTTCCAGGGATGACAATTTGGTGTAGGATAACCAATCAGGGTGCTTATCCCTGAGGAAGACTAATTCTTTCTCTTTCAGCAATTGTAATTGCCTGTTGCTTTTCGTCTAAGTGTGCAGTCCTGTGAAACTTTCCTCATCTGTTCTGGCATCGGAGTTGTTTGTGTCCTCTTTGGGCAGCCATGTTGTTAAGACTTTATAGGTGAAGCTTCCCTGTCATAGCTAAACGGTACAATGTCATAGCAGAGTTACTGGCCCTCTGGCTCTTAAGATCTTTTCACACACTCTTTTCAGGTGTTTCCTGAGCCTTGGGTGGAGTAGTTGTGTGGTAGATGTATTTACTGGGGCTAAGCACCCCACTGTGGGTTGTTCTTTGCATTTTGAGGTGTTGTGGCTTTCTGTAATGATCTCCTTCAGCTGCAGAAAGAGCTACACTGATTTGTAGGTGTGAGGTTGCACCTAGGAAATATAGTATACTGGTTTAGGAAAATGACATGAGTAAGCTCTCCTCTAAGATCCATGATCTCACTAGCTGTGTGTGCCAGGAAAGATTTCCATCCTGTCTAGCAGGTCTCAAATCCAGTTTGCTAGCTGTTGGTTACCGCCAATATGTAAGCACCACTATCACACCTTTAGGGATGTCTTTCCCAGCTGATTTCTGTTGTGATTCATAAGCACTGTGGCTGGATAGGACTATGTATAGCTTTTACTCCTTTAGCGGCTTGCATAAACATTCTGATACTGAAAGTTAGTTCGTGGGGAGAAAACTTTCAGGTCAGTTCCTGCTCAAATCCTCCATAGCCTATGTTCAAAGTGCATGGTGCCTTCAGCAATAGGGACCTATCTTCAACTTCTGGGAGGCAATCAAATGTGGTAAAATAGTCCATACTGATTTTAGAGCTTCCTGATGTTCCCTGACCAACAACTCAAATGGAGGATTTCTTTTACCTGGTGCTAACAGTTTTGTTTGATAATCTATGGCTCTTGGGGAAAATATCATCACTCCAAGTTCCCAAGTGGTATAAGTACATTTAATCTTTAATCTGTTTCTCTCCACATATACATATATACGTGTAAATGTATATAAATGTACATCTGAATCTACACATACACACATGCATTTATTACACGTAAGTTTAGGTAAGAACAAAAAAGTTTTCAATATGTCTTTTCTTACCACCTTTGTTATTTATCTTCCCTTTTACCCCCCCTCCCTTTTGCATTGTTCTCAATTCCTAGTGCCTAAAATCTTCCTTCAGGTTCCTTGTGGGTCTTTCCGGGTTTGACATTATTTTTCCTGAGTATTATTTATCAATGAGGACTTACATTTACTTATTTACAGTGTAGCTCTAACTGGGCTGTATACTCTTCTTGATGTGACGTACACACGTGGCCACATTTATTCCTTGTCTTTATCCTCTAAAGCAGTAGGTATGAATGATAACTTTGGTCTTCCTCCCTCCCACTTACTATTTCCCAATTATCACTTAAATCTGTCATCACCACCAACTCCTACCACCTTTCTTTGTTTCTTCCTTTCTTTGAGAGTCAGTCTCACTTTGTTGCTCACATTGACTTGGAACTCAGTCAATAACACAGGTTCACACTTGGGGCAACCCTCCTGCATCAGTCTCCGAAGTACTAGAATTACAGGAATGAGTTATCATATGGTTTTAACCTTAATTTTTTTTATCAGCATACTTTCAGAGATGAAACCAATAATGTAAAATAGTACTTTATCAATATTTATAAAATAAATAGAAGTATTTAATGGAATCAATTATAAAATAAATAAAAGGAAGACTGAAGTAACCTCAGTGGGTTTCATGTCTCCAGTGACTATAATCAGGTCTGCCCGATTTATGCTTTTTTAATGTAAATCTTGCTATATCATTCCTTGCTTAAATACCTTCAGTGGCTTTCTGTTTCTCAGAGATGACGGCAAGGTTGGGAAGGTCAAAGAAACAGAACTAAAATAGCACGTTGATGATATTTTGACAGAGTGATCTGGCAGTAATCACATCTTTTCTTAAGCTACCATTTCCCCTTGAGATTCTGAGGTAGGGATATCCACACACATGGAGAATAAACAAATTACTCAATACTATGGCCTCAGATTTCAGTGTGAGGCATTTATCACAGACCAATAAATGGAATAAAACTCATGGAAAATTCCACTGCACTAAAAATAAGCATTTTATTGAGACTAATTGTACTCAACTCACCACTTTTCTGTTACCACTTCAAATCTGCTATTGCTAGTGCTCCAAATGATGTCTTTGATCTTCTGTGATGTGGAAAAATAGCATCCCATTGGGCCCCCATCAATATATTGAAGGAATACAGGGCCTGGAACCATAACATGATGACTCCAGTAAACTGATTCTAGGCTTGTCACTGTCCGTGCTCTCACACCCACCTAGCATACTCTAAATATGTCACCCTACTATGATTTAGAATATCAAGTCTTTTCAAAATACACAGTAAAGCTGATCTTGTGAAAATGTTCACAATCCAGAATTCTGTCTTCATCAGAGAGGCTGGGATCAGACGTAAGTGGAAGCATGGAAGAGGCATTCATTCTTCCTTTCATTTGTCCTCCTTGGACAGTGAGTCAGGACTGGTTGTAGTCTCTGTAAAATTATTTATAAATAAGGCTGTTGTTAGTATTTTCAGCCTATAATTGAATCATTATGAAGGCTGAAGCAAGAGGATTGCAAGTTGGAAGCTAGCCTTTATGGTATAGCTCTGCCTCAAAAATAAAAGACCCAGAAGCTGTGCAATTTTTTCACAACTTTCTTCAAACCTTCTCCTTCTATATTCATCTGGCTGTGATCAGTGAGGTGGGTCATTTTCATAATGAAACACAAAATGCCTTAATTCAAATGGCCCCAAGAAAACTATTTAAAAATTTACTACCAATTCAATTTAGCAACTTAGAATATCCAAACTAAGCTTTCTAACAATGTGGTATGAAGCATATTTGCTTTTTGGGTGGTAGTGGTGGAGGGGTTGTAGTATAAACAGACTAATGGTTTAAATAACAGAAATTTATTCTATTACCAAGATAGAAGCCAAAAGGAAGAGAACAAAATATCAATAAGTTTCATGAATCCTCTCTTGGACACATATATGGCTTTCCTCTTTTGATGTCTACACATAGTCTTTACTCCATATCTGTTTTCTAAGTCGTCTTGTAAAGACATCAACCATAGCGGATTAGGGTCTACCCCCAAGGATCTTGTATAACATGAATTAAAATTTTAAGATTCATTTTCAAATTCAGTAACACATTGAGTTACAAGTATGACATATTGGCTTTTATCATGGTGGGGGTGTGAATTTTCTCTGTAACACCAAAGACCTTCATGCCTCAGAATAACAATGCAATTGATGACTATTAGGAAGGCATATGAATATGACAAAATTACTTCCAATCGATTTTGCATAGCATCTTGAAACTCCTGAAACAAATACATCATACGTTGGAAAAGGTCTTTTCCCTCTTCACACCTTTTCAACTTCAGGTGTGAGATTTTACCATATACTCACGTGAACCTTGAGTTCTGTGTCCAGCCGCTAAACTCAGGGCTCACCACAGAAGAATGCTGTCTCCCTTCCCTAAAGTCTAGGACATGTCAACCTTTTCCATTTCTTTAAGCAGAAGTGACTTACGCTATCATATATATTAGTTACTTTCCTCACTGCTGAAGTAGCATACCTGATAAAACAACTCAAGGAGTAAGGGTTTATATTGGCTTACAGGTGCAGG
This sequence comes from Ellobius talpinus, assembly GCA_001685095.1. NCBI lineage: Eukaryota > Metazoa > Chordata > Mammalia > Rodentia > Cricetidae > Ellobius > Ellobius talpinus. The sequence goes on from LOJH01025386.1 coordinate 8,494, forward strand.
ATGCCATATATTCTCATGGAAAAGGCATGATGGCAGGAGCTAGAGGCAGCTGGTCACAGGGCATTCATAGTTAAGAAGAAAAGGGGCGTGTTGAGGTAGTTCTCAGCTTTCTTTTCTTTTCTTTTCTTTTCTTTTTTCTTTACTTTTTTGTGCAATCCAGGACTCTAGCCTACGGCAGAGTAATGCCGTCCACATTTAGAGCATGCCTTCTCTCTTCTATTAACACAGTCTAGACAATCCCTTAAAAACATGCCTTTAGGCTTCTGTAGGTGATTCTATATCCTGTCATGTTGGCAGCATTATCCATCACAGAAGATAAGCCCCTTTATTACCCTTTTAATCCCATTTTCCCAGTTTCCCTCATTCTTTATTACCTTCTATTTTCAGAAGCTCATTGACCTTATATGAGCCTTTGCATAAATCTCTTAACGAGTTGCTATAGTCACTTTTTCCTAAGCTAAAATGACAGGCTTTTAGGTAAAGTAAATAAGTAAAATGTTCCTGTTTTAAAGATGTTCTGTGATTGCAAGATTTTGTCTTGAAACTAAGGCAAAACATCTTAAAATGGGCTAGACACTCCATTCTCAAATTCTCGCCCACACTTCCGCATCTTCTTCTCTTGCCTACTTATGACGTGTTCAGGCATTTTGAGCTGCCTATGCACTCCAGTTTGCAATGTATCACCTCTCCCACTCTGTGGTACTTAATGCGCTGACAGCATCCCATGATGCTGCAGAAGCAAACACTGATACTTTCTTTCTTAATTCTCTATACAAAGAGGAGCTTCCTAAGAACTTATGAATTTTTTGAAATCTCTTTTTATGAAAATAGTTATGAAATATTTTACGAAAAGATTGTCTTTAAAATTCTTTCTTCTTGAAGTTTCTTTCCTTTTTAGTAGACGGGTCATTATTTTCCCCTTAATTATTGAAACAGAAACACATTCAGACTATTTTTATTTTTGGTAACTCCTGCAGAGGGACCAGTTTACATTCTCTCTCTCTCTCTCTCTCTCTCTCTCTCTCTCTCCTTTTCTCTCTCTCTCTGTTTGTCTCCCACTCTCCATATGTGTGTGTATTTGTGTTCATTAGTTTTGGTTAAGCATATATTGTTCTAAAAGTTGGATTTTTGATAAGTTTAGATAGTGGGCATGTCTGGATACATAACTGAATTCATGAGATTGGCTCAATCATGGTCCCTACACATGACTCTAGAAAGAACTCCTACTAAAGAAAAGCACAAAATGAAATTTACCTAACTGGAGGCCTCAGCTATCGGAAGGCATGGTTCTCAAGTCAGGCAGGAGAGCACCTTTAAACAGAGCACACTTTCCCATTACCTGCTTTCCATCTCTCACCTCCTTCCACACCTCATCCTGCATCCACTGCACATGAGACATCTTTCTTTCTGCCAATGTGCTTCTCCCTCAAATGCAAGCTAACCTCTGTGTTAACTGCTTCTATCATCACTGTGAGCAAATAACTAACTGAATCACACAATCAAGGACAGATTTAGTGTCTTCGGTTTTCAACATTGACTCAAGTGACTATGGACTGGTGATGAGGCAGAACACCTTTTTGGTGGGAAAGGATAGAAAGCCTATCTCACAGTGGACTAAAGGGTGACAAACAGAGCCGGGCAATCTATGCCTTGATGACTTGCACAGTTCCAGGACCTTCCATTAGCCTATTTGTGTCTTTATTTCAGGAGCAAATGAAAGCATCAATTCTATTGCTGTCCATGTGATCTAATTGTTTCTGAAAATGCCTCAAAGGCACCCACAGAGGTGTACTTTACTAATCTTGATGACTTTTAATACTATCATTTTTCTGATGAAGATTAACTGACCCTCCCTATTATACACTTCTCCAGTTCAAAGCCATTTTTGGCATTGATTCCTTCATAGATTCATTATGAGTCTATATAGGAATTGACTTTTCCCATTTCCAAGGACAGAATGGATGAAGGTTCAGGGAAGGAAGAAGGGACAGGCATGGATTATATGTTATATCTCAAAGTCATTTTTTACACTGAAGTCACAATCTGCATTATGATAACTAATTCTCAGGAAGCATATAATTATGTTTCCCCACTTTAGAAATGAAGAAACTGACAGGGAGGTTTCAAGGTATTACATAGCTTGCCATAGCCGGTAGGAGGGAACACAGAAATAAGAGTTCAGGTCTTTCTAAGACCTGAACTGTTGTTCTGTACCTAACTCACCATCTATCCCACACATACTGCTCATTCCAACCCACCAGAACTGTGTTCTATTCCTCTTTCTTACATAGTGGATTTGTATTCTCAAGTATGAATCACAGACAGTACAAAAAACATCTGTGCACAGAATTTTGTGCACTTGTTTTGGATACAAGACACTGATGTCATTGGCTCCAGAAGACCGAGGAATCTGTACAATCATTCGTGTCTGAGAGAGAATATTCTGAGCTGACCTGTTGAACACATTATACAGGAAAGAAGCTATACTGCCTCTAGTAAATTCCCTATATTGTCAAGTGTTGATAGACTAAGATTTGGGAATAAGCTAGGTTAGGCTTCTGAGAGAAAGAACAAGTTTTCATGCTTTTCACACTTGATTGAACTTGTTCATGATTTCCAATTTTTACTTATGAGAGCATAATGATGAACAGTGGTCACCATACATCTTTTCTAGTCTTCTCTTCCTCTGTGTCCAAAGTCTGTAGCACTATGGAAGAGAAAGTAGGGACCTCCTAGTACAGAGCCTGCCTTTGTGCCTGAGTCTTCCTCCCCATTTTCAGGTATTATACTTTCTTGTTCCTCAGAGAAGCGTCAGCTGATATTCCAGTGAGTGTCCCTCACAGCACAATATTTCCAGTCTCTATACTTTGCCCTTTGAACCAATTGCAGTTCTCTCTGATTATTTGAGTGGTTAAGTGGCCATTCATTGGTTAGTATATTTCTGAGGGTGGCATGTGGCTGGTTTATCTTCACTCTGTTTCCATGGTGCCAAGCTTAGTTCTGAACACATAGGAGAAACACTTTCACAGTAAGTGATAAATACATATGTACAGGAAGAGTCAGCATTTAGGAAGTGTGTGCTGAGTTGGAATTAGTCGTCTGCGCATCTCTAGGGAATGCGCACAAAAAGATTGACACTGCTCATCATGATGCACGGAGCACCTTGCCCTATCCAATGAACCTTGTGCATTGGTTTCCTTCTAGTGTCTTTGAAATCAGTGCTGGAGTTCATTGGGAAGGTTGTATTTGCCGATTCCACTTTGCTTCCTTGTCCCCAAGATTTCAGACACAAGCAGCATGCCTTTCATTTAGCCAACTTACCCAGAGTGTATTCAATAGAGTAATCAACTCCCAGCATGGTCCTCACTTGTTGCTTGTCAAAGCCTCTTACAGTCAAGAAATGTGAGTAATTGGTATGGTCTACTGGGCAACACATATGATGAGAGTTTCAGGATTTCAATTTTGCTCTTCCTTCAAGAACACTCTATCCATGCCAGCTGGAGTGACCTTTCTGCTTTAATCTCTGTGGTGGCAAGAAATACTGTGACTGGCTGACTGACTGTAAAGTGAGGCCTCCATTTGTCCCTCACGCTCTCTCTGTTTTCTTCCCATAGAGTGCTGCTGCATACTTGTAATTGCCTACTTTTATTTAGCTGTTATTCTCAAATTTAGCATAACTCATTCAGAACCATTGGTCTACTTACCAGGAGTCTCTGTCTTTCACAAGAAGACTTCCAAATAGTGATATTTCCTGAAGTCTCTTTATATACTATACTATGATAAGAGGGCCAAAAAGATAAACATGACATATGACCGATAGCAAGTGGGGAGGAAAATAGGGTTCTTGAAGGAAACGATGGCAGAATGAGAAGAGAGCGTAATGTGCAGCAAATTTAAGAGTGCTTAGAAAATATTTATGACATGAATTACAAAACAAATTTCATGGACGAAGCACAGAGTACTGATAAATCTTAAATCATTTTGTCAAAGATGATTTGTGAATGTTGTGTTTAAAAGAAACATAAGTCTGGCTTTAAGAGGGAATGAAAGTAATTAAAAATCTACTTTTCTTTAGAGACTAGAAATAGAAGGTTTTCCACATTCTTGAACACAGTCTACCTAAACATGGATACATTTCTCTTTTCCATTCAATAGTTTCATTTCCAACCCCACCAAATGTGTTGTGTGGATTCCCTGCTGCTCTGGGAATCTATTTGTAATTGCTTTGTCTGGAACTTTTATGTGTATTCTCCTTTTTCCTTTATTATGGACGAATTTGGTCTTTCTGGTAGTGACTTGAGATGATGATTTTCATTGAATGCATTTCCTAGTTCGTATGGACTTTTGAAACATTCATCCTTAGCCCATTTGTCTTCTAAGAGAACAGATTCACACGGAGCTTCTGTTAAGGAATTATATGAACTCTGTATTATGGTAGTCTCAGAGGAACAAGAATGCTTATATGTCCTTCGAAACTCTAGGAGTGACATTTACAGCAATCAAATTGAAAGGGTCAGAATAGTCCTTTTCATCTAGATATGTTAGTTTTTTTATGTGACAAAAATATGTGACATAAAAAATTGGGGCACAATTTATTTTGCCTCCGAATTTTAGAGATGGCGCTTTACCTGTTAGAGGAGTTTAGACAGGTACCAAAGACAGGGCTAGAGGAACAAGAGGCAGGTTGCCTCAAAGGGTCCGTTCTCAGTGGCCTTTTTCCATCTACTGCCTTCAACTTCTTCAGGATTACAATCTTTCTAAAGTAGAGTCATAGCCAATGAGGAATATTTCATATTCAAATTGTACCAAAGACTGAGCCTCTGTAGACATGGAACAACATTTCCTATAGCCCAAATGAACATAAAGCAAATGGTATGTGGGTCCCACATTAACAAGAAGTATGTAAAAATTCATTTAAAAACTGTTCTATCTATGAAGTGAGATAATAAGATATACGTTATCAAGCTGTTGAGTCTATAAAATACTAGATTATAAAACACTTACAACACAGCTTCACACATAATGGCTAGATATGAGCTGCTTTAATTACACATGGACCTTATTTCACAGGAACATTTAAGCTTGCAAAATCTCTTCTTAAAAAAAAATCTTTCTCCCATTCTGAGAACAGTGGAAACATGGTGGGCTAGGATAGAAACCGGTTTGTTTGAAGACCCTAAATTAAATTAGGCATATCTCATATGACATAGGCTCTGAGATTAAAAATAATCCATGTTGGAGCTTGAAAGGGCTGTTCCTGCACATGGTCAAGGGAGAAGTGCTTCTCTGGATTTATTCATGGCTATATTGGAAGTGACAGTACGTGTGTGTTCCCCTTATGTAGCTACTGTGCTGAGCACACACACCAAATACACTTAAGAGGAGAAGTAATAAATCATTAGAACTGTGAGCTTCTCTTGTACAGAACCAGGAGGGGCGAGGATTCCCCCAAGCAATTCAAACTCAATTACCCTGCTCACAAGGTGTTTGAAATGGAAACAAATGAAGAAAGCAGGTGTAGACGTAGGCAGCATTCATCAGTGCAGCTGGAGACACTGTGTCCTGGGCCACTGGGTAGATTTGGTTAATTGAAAACAGGAGTAAAAATAATATAAGTAATTCCTAGTCTTTACAGAGTCAGAAATATCATTACTGTGTATTGTATGCATTGTCTTATAAAGCCCAGCTGGTTACTTTCCTAACCAAGTGGCATTTAGATGCATTGACAGCCTTGTTCAATGTCAGAGACTATGCATTGTCAAGACTAGAATCAGCACTTTAGATAGTGGCCCAAGCCAATGGAATGTCTCTTGTACAACAGGTTCTGACTTCTCCAAGTAAATGCCTTCTGTTCTTCCAGGACTTTTCAAATCCTGGTCTGGATGATATCGTTTTACTGTACCATGGTAGCCAGTGTAGTCTTTGAGTTCCTGAAGATGGTCCTGAAAGTTTCAGTACTGTAGAGGAGTGGATTAAATAATAGCCATTTATTTTCTTATAATTCTAGAGGTTGTATGTTTGAGAATAAAGTGTTCGTATGTTGGTTTCTTCTGAGCCTAGTCTATTTGGGTTGTAGCTCTTGGTGTCTTTGCATGATTACCTGTCAGTGTCCCAATCCCCTCTTCTTGTTTGGATTATATTTTGTTGAATTCAGCTTTATTTTCTACCCCTATTTTTAACTGCCCGCTTAAAAATCTTTTCTTCAAAAACATTGACATTATGACCTATTAAGATTAAGACAGCAACATTCTGGTTTAGTGAGGTGCACGTTTCTACCTATAATTGAAACCTTCCAAATACACTCATCTCATGTTCCTATGTCACTGGTCATATTTGTTTATATATTAAGTATTAGTTTTAAGTGTTCCACCATCTATGTTCAGGTCTTTCCGTAAAACAGAGTGTAACTAGGTGACAAGTCTAAGCCTAGCAAAGTCTGTGTGAAGGACAAGTGTTCTTATTATACGTTCTAACACATCTTGTAGCATCTACGCACATAAAGTGAACTAATTTGTATATTATAGCTTTGATATTAGTTTTCAAGAGTTTGTATAGTGAAGTTACAATCCTGAGGCTAAATAGGTCATGGACCCTAGGGGAGACCTGCCTGTTACATGAATATAGTGATAAAATAACTTCCCGTGAGACGTTGCTATATCTGCACATCATTCTTCAATCAGACCTCAGCCGAGATGATTCTTCTTGCAGTAGATGGCAAGTAATACAGAGACCCACAGCTGGACAATGAACGGCGAGTGAGAGACTACGGCGCACTCTGTCCTGAATAGGATGTCTTTATTAAACCCCTCCCCATAAGCCTCAGAGAAGTGAAAGATTGTAGGAGTCAGAGACGATTTTAAGGAAGCAGAATTTTCCAGATACAACAGAGCATTAACCCAGGCTCTGGATAACTGGATACGGGGGTCTGGACTGCTCGAGAGAGAGAAAGAGGGAGGTCAAAGATGGGAGTTCTGAGTTAGGTAAGACAAAAGTGTGTAAAAGCCAGAAGGCAGTGAAGGTACCACAGGGGACATCTGGAGAGGTAAAGAGAACAAAGAAAAGACTATCAGTGCCCACACCCAGCACGACCTGGACTTATTAGGTCATAAATGTACATGAAATTTGAAGGAATGATACTGGTAGTGATATGGGAAAGAGTTGAAGAGAGGAAATGGGGGCATATATAGTAGTATGCCATTTATACATGTAAGAAAGACAAAATAAAAAAAAGTTGAAGTAGGCAAGTTAATCTGTGCTCTTGGCTCACAATATCTACAGTTGGACATGGGATGGAAGGAAAACTGGAAGAGAGTGAGAAGTTGGAGGTAATAGAGGAAAGAGAATGATATGCATAAAGGGAGGTAACAATAACAGAAAAGATTTTCTGAGTATGGGGATATTTACTGTAATTTTTCTATAAGGATACTAAATATGAGAGAAGAAACCATAAGATTTTGAAAAATTGAGGACACTGCATCATTGGTAAGATCAGGCTTTAGTGCTAAGGTAAGGAAAGGTCCTTTTGGAAGTAAATCAAAAGGCCAGGTGACACCAGCAAGTGGAATCAGAAGTCGTATTCGACTCTCCCAATAATATTGTTGACTGGGATTCAGAGTACAAATGACCTTAGCTTCAAGCATTGTTATTTCATCTTGTCCCTTTATGTCCAGACAGGGTACCTCAGTCTATTATTATACCTTAGTCTATCTTTTATTGGTCTACCAGAATATCCAAGACTAGGTAGCTGTGATCATCTGGATAAGATGCCATCCCTTACCCCTACCAATCTTGAACATTTGAATACTTGGTCATCAGCTGGTGGCCACTTTGATAAGATTAGGAGGCATGGCCTTGCTGGAAGAGGTGTGCCACTGAAGGTGGTATTAAGGTTTTAAAAGCCCTTTGCCATCCACAGTGTGTTTTCTGCTTTCTCTTTATGGATGCTGATGTGAGCTTGTCAGTCTCTGTTCCAGCTCCATGCCTGACTGCAGTCATGCACCCCAGAATAATGGTAATGAACTTTCATCCCACTGGAACTGTAAGCCCCAAATCAACACTTCCTTCTCTAAGTTCCTTTGGTCATGGTGTTTTATCATGACTGCAATAGGAAAATATCTGTTACAGCTAGATACAAAGAGAAGTTTATTTGGCTCATGCTTCTGAGGACTAGGAGTCTGATATTTGATAAACACATCTGGCAAGGACTTTCTCCTCTGTCATAATACTTGAAAAACTTCAAGTTGAAGTAGACACATGCAGAGAGTCACTTGTGCCTTACAACTCTTTTCTTCAAGTCATGCAATAATTCAAGGTGGCATTATTATCTCTTAAACATCACATCATGGTCAGAATGGCCATCAAACGTGTAAAATTTTATTTTTTGCATACTAATCCCAGTTCCCCTTTGTTCCCTCTTTCCACTCCACCCCAACTTCTCCTCATCACACTCCCATCTGTGCCTCAGTGACGGTAAGTCCTCCCATAGGGTAGTCAATGAACTCTGTCACATCACCATATTGAGGTAGGACCGAGGACCTCCCCTCGGTGCCTAGGCTGAGCAAGGTATCTCTTTATAGGAAATAGACTCCAGATCACTCATTTGGGATAGCTCCTGGTCCCACTGCCGGTAGCCCCACAAATAACATACTTCTCAGAGCACAAACTCTAAGCAAAAGCTGCTTATAACTTATTATTACATCAAAAACTGATGTAATACTTGTAGTTCTGATTCAAACATGCCAGTTGCATCTCTCTCTTGGACCAAGTAAATAGAGCTAAAATACTTGAAAGAATGTGACAGCTGCCAGTTAAAACATAGGCTGGGATAAAAGAAAGAAAATTGCTCACACAAAAGCATTGAGGGGGAGAGAGTTCTTACAGATGGGAAAAGTGGTTCTGAGCAACAAAGCAGAGTATAAAAAACAGAAAAGTTGGTCATTGAATCAACGTGGCAAAAGTGCAAAGCAGATAGAGGTACAGAGGAGGAAACTGAGGTTTTCATATTTGCAAAACGCCGAGTGTAAATTCTCAATCAGTTTCAAAGACCCTCTACGCACATAGTCATTTGCAATAATTATATGATATCATCTTACTCAATAATATAACTGAACACTTCAGCACTGCATTAATGGGGTTGTTTCTGGAAACCAGTGCCCACTTTTCAATATTCACTGCAAGTGAGTTTTTCTCACTCTACTTTGATATAACTCTATTCTGTTAATTTAACAAGCAGATCCAGAAGATAAGTTGCTGGACTTTGTCAGGCAAGTGTCATTTGTGCTTTAGGGCTGAGAGATTCAAGGGAAAAATCTCAGCTAGTTTGGATTCATTATGAAACATGTGTGAGTATCTGTCTGTTTCTTTGGGCAACAGAACAATAATGAAATGTTTTACACAGGAGGAACAATATGGGTAGGGTGTTTTACCTTAAAATCACGACAACAAAATTGAATTGAGATTGCTTGAAGTGACATTCTATTTTGCATGCCACATTTTAACTGTGGACTTCACACTGAAAATCTATTTCCTGACACCTATAAAAGAGCTATGCTTCAATCTTTCTTCTGCATTGTCTGATCACGATGATTGAAGACCGTGCTAGTTGCTAAGGGTGCACTGGTTTGTGCAAAGCAGTGATTCTGTCAGATTTCCTGCTTATTTGGTGTATGCTCCATTTCGTAGGTGAAATTATTTCTTCAAACACTCTAATTTGTTGTGAAAGGCTAAATGTTTTTCTACACTACCCTGTATTTTGACTCTTAAATAAGGGAGTTGGTTGATGACTGGGCTTATGTTGTGAGATGTCGCAGCTATGCTAGTTAATCCATAGTCAATCTCACATGAAGGTAACCTAATATGACACAGAGGAAATGAGATTTAGAGTCTCACATTTCTGAAATCAGCAGACTTACTGCTGATTATTAGCTCTTTGATTTTTTTTTTGAGTTACAGCCTCTTAGAATAAAAATTTCATTTCTTTTTTTTTGGGGGGGGGTATTATGAACTATCTTTTGGGTATATGTCCAAAAGTGGTATAGTTGAGTTTTGAGGTAGAATGATTCCCAATTATCTGATGAACAACAATATTCATTTCCATAGTGGTGCTACAAATTTGGACACTCACCAACAATGGAGGAGTGTTCCCCTTGCTCCACATTCTCACCAACATAAACTGTCACTTGTGATTTTGACCTCAGCCATTCTGACAGGACTAAGATAGAATCTGTGTTGGTTTGATTTGCATTTCCCTGATTGCTAATAGACTGAACATTTCTTT
>LOJH01025388.1:0-14693 GCA_001685095.1 Ellobius talpinus
TTTCTCCCAAACCCAGGTAGCTAGGTTTGGGTTCCAATTCCTAGAGCTGGAATTTCAATACCAGCCATGGCCTGGGCTGGTGCCCAAAAAGTCTCAGGCAAATGGCTTTTTCAAAAATCCATTCCCCAAAATGTTGGGTGCCAAATGAAGCATGATTAATAAAAACTCAGGGTCAGAAATTGGGGTTCAACCCAAAGATCTGAAAAGCAAAATATTCAGCTACTGGCTCTTACCTTGACTTCAATCTGAAATAGTGATCCTACTTCCTGGAATCTCAGGAGACTGTATCTGAGAGCTGTCTTATATTCCTCTCTAGGGCTGGGATTAAAGGCGTGCTACACCATCATTAAAGGCATGCACTGCCCAGTTTCTATGGCAACAAGTGTGACTACTGGGATTTAATGTGTCTGTCACTATGACTATTGAGACTAAAGGTGTGTGTTACCATAACCTGGTCTGTAATGCTAACCAGTGGGATTGTTTTACTCTCAGATCTACAGGCAGTCTTTATTCATTAAAATACAGTTGAAATGCCACTACATAACAGGAGTTATTTTACTAAGGAAAACTGACCCTCCCTTTCCTGCAGTTCTAAACCTTAATGGCTTCCCAGATAGTCATGGGATTTTGTACTCTCTTCCGCACCCCTGTGCTTAGAGAATTTCCATAATGCTTACCATTAAAAATTAGCAGACTTTCTTTCAATGCTGATAAGCAATTAGAATTTTGGAAATCGCTTAAACTATTTCACCTTCTGTAGAACTCAGTGTTAAATGGCTGACAGATAATCAGGATAAGGAATTCCTCAGGACATGCCAGAAAATAATTCTGGAAAATATATTGGCTTTCCAGACACACTGGTTTCTGCTGTCTTGCTGGTTTTGTGAATCATTTCTTTGAGTCCTGACTATTCTGGGTATATAAACCCAGTGATTCATCCAACTTATCTGGAGAGAGTCTAAACTCTTCAACAGTATTGACTAAGTCTGTTGTTTGTTTTTTTTAACTCTTTTTATTCCTTACATTTTTTTTTCTCTTTCACCTCTTTAATGGACCTTCTAGGCAGTTCCCAAATAATTACACAGAGTCTTATTCTTTTTTTATAAACATCTGGCCTTAGCTTGACTTATCTCTAGCCAGCTTTCCTTAACTTAAATTACCCCACTTACCTTTTGCCTCTGGCCCTTTTTTCTTTTCTGACTCCTGCATATCTGACTTTCACTCTTACTCCATGGCTGGCTATGTGCCTGTGTGGCTGGTTCCTAGAGTTCTCCTCTCCTTGTTCTCTTGCACTTCCTTCTTTCCTCCAAGATTTCTCCTCTTATTTATTCTCTCTGCCTGCCAGGCCCAACTATCCTTTCTCCTGCCTTGCTATTGACCATTTAGCTCTTTATTAGAGCATTAGGTATTTTAGTCAGGCAAAGTATCACAGCTTCAGAGTTAAACAAATGTAACAGAAAAGAATGTAATACATCTTTGCATCATTGAAACACATGTTCCACAGCATAAACAAATGTAACACATCTTAATATTTCAAAACACAGCTCTATAAAGTTATTACAGGGTGCTCTTTCATAGCATTCTGGGCAAAAGTAATTTTTAATTATGTTTGTTTATTTGCTATGGGCAGCTTTCTCTGTAATTATAGTAGGACAATCCTAATCAACCACTTCTTTTTTTGATTAAGTCCTATTTATTCTGTAGGTGTTATTTTAAGGGAGTCTGCTGATAAAACCATTTATAAACATCACAGTTGTAGGGGGAAAGGTGTCACTTGCACACAGCAAACATACTGTGTATCTTCCTACAATTCTGTCTTTCAACTAGATTTTAAATGTATCCTATGCATCACTGTGTGGTCCATAGCTGTCAATTTTCTGGGTGCACAGGAATCACATACACTTTAGAAGAAGATGAAAAATAAAATGAAAGGTAAAGGAAAGAAAAGGCAGAGCTAAAAGTTGGAAAGAAGAGAGGCAACTGTTACTAAATCAGAGGCATGGAGGGGGTCAGTCATAATGTACCTACTGTGTATGAGCAAGACTCCAGCATTGATGTTCAGCATGTGTCCAGACAGAGACTTAGATGTGTTCTTCTACAAATAATGTACATAGAAACACTGTTACATTAAGAAATAAAACAAACTCTACCATAGAAAAAAGGCATAAAAACCCACTGAGTTCTGAGGTACCTCCTGCATAAATTTGCTGTAAAAAGTTTGTTCACAATTCAGAAATATCTAAGTCCAGGCTTTTCCCTCCAGAGCTGAAGTCTACGGTCTGCTGCACATACTGAGAACTCTCTAGGCTAGGGACTCTGTGAGACGTGACAGACAAGATGATCGCATTTTACTACTTTGTCCACTTTGTCTTTTCTTTCAAGAATTTGTATTTTTTATAAGATTGTATAGACCCCCATAAAAGTTGGGGTGGGAGGAGATGAGAGAAAGTTCGAGAATATACAAATTAAAAAATCTGGTTTCTTTGTTATTGAAATTACCTGGCGCAACTGAGAACGAAACAAGGGACACAAACAAACCCACTTGTTTATTAGATAGGGTGCATACAGGCCTGGGGATTGGTATGCAGAGGGGGGGGAGAGAGGCAGCATCCAGCTTTTAAAAGCTGCCTAGCACATGCACACAGGGGTTTGGCGTGACTACGTTATACAATGATGACACAGATGGGCGATTCACACATGCGCACAAGGGTTTTAGCTGAGTCATACATGGATGTAACCAGGCATGAGTGCAAGTGGGTCACATGGGGCCCTTTGTGCCTGAGGGCCCATCTGCACATGCCTGCCTTTAGAACCTGGAAGTGCAGCCTTATCTGTGGCTGAATAATTACAGTTATGTCATAAAAATTTGGGATATAGATCTAAATCTTCAACTCCTTATTTCAGAAGCAGAGTATTTTGTGCTATGTTTCTATAGTGCTGTTTTGATAGCCTCTCCCTAATGGTGAGCATAGTATAGATGCTTAACAAGAGTGTTGGAAAGATGCCTCACTAATGGATCAGGTTTAGTATATGACTTTAAAATCTTGCTTAATATGAACACAAAACATAACTAAAAGTTCACTTGTAGCCCCCACTACTGTTTGACATTTGTTTTCTATTTATTTACAATGTGATGTTTGAATAAGTACAGTGAATTGGTGATATCTTGGCTTTGATACTAAAAATATATTTAAACTCCAAGCCAAAACCACTATAATCGTTCCAAACTTTTATCCACGTTTCTTGAAAATAAGACAGTGTAAAATGAGACTCTTACAATGGGGACACCGACCCCAGGGTATCTGCCGGACAGTTTTAACAGATACCTTAGAGATAAGTTTGTGTAGTAACCGCAACTCAGACTTCATCTCAGAATATAGAGTGAAGATTCCAGGAAGGCAGTTTAAATCTCTAAGCATATAAGTTCTTAGAGAAATATGCAAACTCACAATTATTCTTGAAGCCAAGAATAAGGAATAAGGAAATGGAGACAGAGATGCACTGACTGCATTATTATTTTCATGTCTTCCCAGTGCCCACTTTTCTCATTAGATAATGATTATTTCCTTATTCACAACTCTGACACTACATCTCTGATTTGATTTGTCCTCATGATGAAGAGTCTTAGCATTGGCCCAGAAGTTATAATCATCAGCCCATAAGTCAAAAAGAATGGGGATATATGCATTAGAGTGGAAGCAAAAATCACATCTGTACCATCTCAAAGAAAAATCTGTCACTTATCATCATTTTTGTAGTAGATCCACATCATAGAGGCTGCTTACTTACTTTAGCATGTAAAAATAAAAGAAAAATGAAAATAAAACACAATACTAAGTTGTACATACAAACTTCTAATTGCTTCTCTGTCACCCATTTGTTATCATGTGCTGAGTCCATTGACAGCAGAGTAACTGAAGAGCATAACAAATGTTTACAAAGAACACAAAGGCTTCAGAGCCACTGCCAGCACCAAACACTCACTTCGCAAGTCAGCTAGCATTTCCAGTGGAATTGATGCAACAGACTTGCATTTATGAGCCTTTGTTTGGAATGTGGCTTTTATTTCTATTAAAGGAGAAACACCCTCCAATTTATTTTATTATTTATTTATTTTTTGCACAAAATGAGAATCGTTTTCTAAATCTGTCTTTCCGTGTCAGTGTTCTGTCTTATAAAACTAAATTCCTCTGTTTGAGAGGCATGAGGGAATTGGTCCGTGGCACAGTCTTAGTGGTAGAGCATTGCCTGAGCATTGCCAAAAGGAGCTGAGTGTCAGAGCTCTACACTATGGTGTTGTGTGCTGAACTGTCACACCACTCAAACCTGGCAATGATTCCTTTATGATGACCAATAGTCATAGAATTATTTTCTACAACTTCTCTTCTCACAGGAGCAGAGATATGTCTGTGATCTTTCATGATTCTATTAGGTTGCATGAAATCTCAGATGCAGTTGTTAGGGAATGTCTCTTCTCAAAAATCCACACAGTAGAAAAAGTTCAAGTTGTTTTCTCTTATCCAGATATAGGGGGATAGGAAGTCTATTCTTTTCTTCTCTCTGAGTCCATTGTTAATGGGCATTAACAGTGATGTGTGAAACAAACTTTTAAATCAATATATCTGATTAATCAATCATATTTTAACAAGTAAAAAGAATAGCTGATGTGAAACAAGAATTTAAATACACAATACAATTTGATTGAATGGAAATTAAGTAAAGAAAAAATAAAAGGAGGAAGAAAGCCATTTACTAACTGCAGAAAATAATAAAAGTATTTAAAATTAACATGTTATACAATGTGGATACAAGTAAGAAAGAAATGATTAAATGCCACTCTTCTCAACTCTATGATAACAATAAAAATTATAAAGATTCTCCAAATTGAGAATATGAGAAATACTTTCACATTTGAAATGCTGTCTCAGCAACACGGAGGTAATATTTATATCATATATAATCTTTAAAATATTGGAAATTCACTCATATAGCACTCGATCTATAATTTTAAGGCAGGGGAGGATAAACAGAAATAGGGAATAGTAAAGAAAGGAATTGTCTCACATACAATATCCTCATATCTCAATCTGTGCAAGCTTCCAAAGCAGGGAGATAATCAAGACCCCAGGATACAGTCCTACCCAGCTTTAATGCCTATGAAACACATCAATCACCAACACAGCATAACTCTCTGGGTGCAGTGATAGCAAACATACCTTGGCAGTGACCAATAATTCTCCAATTGGACTTAAGACTTGCTTAGCAAAAGGGATACCATGCATGGTACTGGAAAGTACTCAGTAATCATGAATTCTTGGTTAATGGAGGATAATCTATAACAACTAATTTACTATACCAGCATATCTCCTAATAATAATCTATAAACATTTGTCCTTATACACATAGATAAGAATAATCTTTATTACTCATCACAGGGATTTCTCTTTGGAACAGATAGAGGCCTCTACAGAGACCCAGAACTAATCAAAATACAGAGTTGTAGAGCCCAACCCTGTGAATACAACTACAAAATACTCCCACACTTAAGGCTTAGGGGACATTGCAGAAGTAGAGATGGAAGACTGTAAAACCCAGAGATTCTGTCTCCTAATGACATCAAAAACTACACCCACAAAGTCTCACCAACATGATCATTCAAATGTGAGCTGAACAAGGACAAATTTATACAAGTTTATATGGAATTACATAAAATTCTGATATGCTTTCTGGAAGGTCAGTTACATATCCAAAGGCAAATTTTAGAAATATGCAACCAAATAAGAGGCAGCAAAAGAGGGTAATCGCAGAGACACACCACAGGAAAATTGTACCAAGTTCTATAGCCTCAAGAGAATTAGAAACTGACACAGACTAAACTTATCACAGATGTTTCCATCACTGCCACCTGCATACCTAAACAAACAGTACTGGAAAATTCTGCTTCTGGAAAACGCTATTTAAACATGCATTCACTGTATCTCTGATAGACTTGGTAATGTTCACACTTTCAGCTGATATAGTAACTAACATTAAAGATACTAGGTACTGATCTCTGAGTTAGAAAAGTGCTAATTAACTTACTATCTAAAATATCCTTGTGAGTTGAATACATGCATTTTTTGTTTGCAGGAAAAGATATTGGAGTAGAAAGGCACTCAGGAAGATGTTTCAAACAACAAAGCTGCTTGGGAGTAAGGCTAGCATTCCATTATCCACCACCTTTCCAACTGTGTTAGTACTTTGAAAGATCTTACACCATAAAAGTTTATTAGTTTTCAAATAATTACAATTTAAATTTTCTCTTAGATCATTGTGTCTCCTACTGTGTTTCCTCTAAGACATAGATAAGAGGTTCTATGAATGAAACATTTCCCAAGTATCCATATATGGACTTTCATTTGCATTTTCCTACACACAAAGCATTATTTGACTAAATGGATAATTGTTCCAATTTGTTTTGATTCTGAAATGTTAGATCTTGGACTCCAGTGTAGTATTCTCTCAGGTTGTGGCGGCTTTGGGAGATGGGAGCTAAGAGAGAGAAGTAGATCACTGGAAGTGCGTGTTTGTGAGTTAGCTGCTCCCTGCTTTCTGTCTGCCTTGAGTGAACAGTTGTCCTGTGCAGCTCACTCCCATCGTCAGGTGTTCTGTCTCCCGACAAGCCCAGAGACAGCAGTTTAGCCATGGGCCAAATGCCCTGGAACCTCAAGCGAAATTGACCTTTCATTTCTTTGCATTGCTTTTATGGAGTATTTAATCATAGCTATATAAATGTTCTTAGCATAAACATCATCAGAAATGATGTGAGTTCTTCTACCTTCCTTTCCTAAATACAGAATGTTATTTAGTGATGTAGAGAATTGTTTTAAACTACTACATTTTGAGTGTGGAAAGATATTTTCAGAAAAGTATTTGAAGGTATTATTGCTGTACACTATCTTTTTATTCTATAAAGGAAGCTACTATTTCTTTTGAAAAGATGCTTTTTATTTTCTCTGTATGTAGTTGTCTTGAAATTTCAGTGCTTTCTGTGCTGAGTGTGTGTGTGCTTTTCCACACACACACACACACACAGACATGTTTCATTTCCATGTTCTTTCTGGTTTAATCAGACAAATCTTATAATTCTGTGTTTATCCTCCATGCATTTTCCATCTGTGCTTTGAAAAAATGCATATTTTTTGTTTGTTTTGCCTCTGGAAATCCTTTCCTATGATGTAGCAGGTAGACTGATTTTTCTCCCCTAATCCTGTGTGTTAACTATGTTAGCTCATAGTTTGAGCTCATTTATTTGCTTGTTTGTTTAATCAAAATGATTAAACAATTAATAAACATTAATAAATTAATTAATAAACAATTTAATAAACATTAACTTTGTTGCTCTATTTTCACATGAGAATATTGTGTCAAGACAATCGAAGTAATGACAATACTTTAACACATTCTTTTTTTTTATTCTTCTTTCATACAGTATATCCTAATTTCAGTTTCCCCTTCCTCCACCCCCTCCCCAAGCCCAATCCAGTCCTCTTCCATTTCCCTTTAGAAAAGAGCAGCCTTCCCAGAGATATCAATAAAACATGCATAACAAGTTTCAATAAGACTAGGCACAAACCCTTATATCAGGGCATACTGAGGCAGCCCGGTAGGAGGGAAAGGGTCCTAAGAGCAGGCAAAAGAGTCACAGACAATGCATTCTTAGCCCATTGTCATTTGCATATAAGAGGATAGTTTTGAGTTAGCTTGTATCAGGCCACTTCACTGCAAGAAAGACACCCAATTTTATTGAATACCCATGGTTTTATTCAATTTAAGTCTGTGGGTAGTACTTCTTTCATAGTATTAACTTTTGTAAGGGTTTCTTTTTACGTTAAATTTGTGTGTGTGTGTGTGTGTGCATGAGTGTGCGTAACACAAGTACTAGTACCATTATCATGTAAGTGGATGCCAATGATAAAAGACTTGAACTTTACACTATTAAACTTATAACACAAAAGAAAAAAATAAATTAATGAAAATATTTTAAGTTAGCTGTGCAGTGCTGGTACACACCTTTAATCCTAGCACTCAGGAGTCAGAGGCAGGTGGATCTCTGAGTTCGAGGCCAGGCTGGTCTACAGAGTGAATTCCAGGACAACCAGAGATGCAAAGAAAAACAATTTCTTGAAAACAAAGTAAAAAAAGTAAATTATAAAAAAACTAACACTGAACAATGGTGCAAGGAAACCACGTAGAAGATTAAAATGGGCCAGGCGGTTGTGGTGCACACCTTTAATCCCAGCACTTGGGAGACAGAGGCAGGCAGAACTCTGTGAGTTCAAGGCCAACCTGGTCTACAGAGTGAGTTCCAGGACAGTTAGGGCTGTTACACAGAGTAAACTTGTCTCAAAAAAAAGAAAAAACAACTCCAAATACTACAAACACAGTTGTGATATTGTGGTCTGTCTAGACAGGGGTTTTCATAGGCACCTGGTGCTGGTGAACAGGTGTGGAGCATTGTGCTGCAGTGAATTGCTTCTCCCTTCACACTCGGAATACCTGATTGTGAGTGTTATGTGGAAGTTTGAGCACGAGTGACATGCCTTGCCTTTCCCTCACCTACTTTTACTCTGTGTATCCTATTGCAATGTATCACATTAGAATCAAATATTTGTGTGTGTGTATACACATAGAAAGAATAAATTTGACTTTTGTGGTGGATGTGTAGTAGGTAACATGAATGATAACAGAAGTATATTCTCCAAATAATAATAATAATACATTATCAATTTTATAAATACTGTTTATATTTGATAATCTTGACTCAATATCTGGAACCTATACAAAAGTAAAATAGATTGACAAATATAAAACAATGATAATTTAGCTTTTTAAAGAATCATAAGCTTGCAGTGTGTTAATTCACTTGTTGCTACTTTCCACTATATTTTTGTAAACTCTAGCACTGTAAAAAACTTGGCAGCTCATAATGTCATAATGACTCTGCTTACACTCTTCCTTAGGCCGAGAGGTGAATCTACAAGGATCTCAACTATAAGCCATAACAACAGGAGTATAGAATGCAATGGGTTTCTTAGTGCCTCAGCAGAGAGTCTTGCTCCCAATAATGTGTGCTGAACCATTTTTCTTTTCTTTTTCTACGCACTCATCAAGAGTAAAATGAAGTTCCTTAACAGTTTTTTAAAAGAAATTACCCAGAAAATCCATCATATAACATGACAATCACTCCTGTAGGTATATAAGTAGGCAATAATAGCTACTTGTTTCAGGACAAAAGTTTCAAAGGTTTTTTTAATCTATATTTTTTGTCACACACTTATATAAAGAAATCAGTCTTACTGATCAAAAAATATGTGTTCAGAATCAAAGATTTATAAATAGATGAGTTATCAATGGTCTTTTTGATAAGTCATACATTGATTTAGATAATAATATAAAGGCTTTCTAAACAAGTTTAATGATTAAAGAAAATAAAGACACAATTTGACTTCATTCTTGTACTTTTACTTTTAAGAGTTAATATTTCTAGTGAATGCTCATCATTTGAAATATCAATGTTGTGAATAGTTATCAATGTCCCAAACTGAACTCAAACTGTTAAGCCATCTTATTTTATGCTGCTTGGACCTTTTATTTTGAGAGTAGTATCACAGCAGAAAAATCAGGTTATTTCACACATCATTTCAAATCATCAAAAATACTAACACACATTTTTAGAGTTTCATTACTTCATTTCATACTGAACACACAAAATATAATGTTTTAGCTTTTAAACCTTTCTTTCACTCATTTAATTAACAGAATTAACTGGATAGAGGTCATTCACTGCTCCAGTTCCTCTTCTAAAAGCTAAAACATAAACCTCAGAGACTATGCCATTACAGAAAGTACCAGCAAAATTAAATGTGACATGCAAAATATTACAACATTTCCCTTTTACCTTTTCAAAGAGAACTTGCTGGATGGAGTTTAGTTTTAGATTTCAGGTGAAATATAATCAAATTATTTCATCTTCACCTAAGAAAGTAAAAAAATTAAACATACATTAAGCCATAATTAGAAGACTACAGAATGAGCTCTCTCTCTTTCTCTCTCTCCCTGTGTGTGTCTCTCTTATGTATTTTGTGTGCATTGCTTTTTAAATAAATAATTATATCACCACAGATGGTATTAATGAAACAATAATAATCGTGGAACTTTAATTTTCTGGGTTAGTTTTCTAGTAGTTTTTGCCATGTGATGATCAATTCCTTAAACCATGTAGAAGAATGACATTAACCAGATGTATTTTGACTTGAAAATTGTCTTAGCTGTTGTGAAGAAGCACCATGACCAAGGTCTTATGAAAGGAAGAATTTAATTGGGGCCTTGAATACAGCTTCAGTGAGTTAATCCATGACCATCATGGCAGGAAGCATGAAAGCAAGAAGGCCAGCATGGCACTGAAGCTTACAAATTACCTGTGAGCAGCAGACAGAGAGATACTGTGCCTGGCTTGGGCTTCTGCAACCTCAAAATCTGCCCCCAGTCATATACCTACTCTAGCAAGAACACACCTTCACCCTTCCTAAACAATTAACCAACTGGGAGCCAATATTCAAATATATGAGCATCTGAGGGCAATTCTTATTTAAATCACTACAAGAAGCAAAGGAAAACTGGTAGATATCATTTAATAGTCCAGTAAGATTTATATCTTTAACATGCCTCTACATTTTTTATTTATCAGTCTAGTTTTTCTATAAGTATGCCTCTGGCACTGCATTAGACAGGAAACTCAACGATGAAAACCAAGCCTCTGATTTCAATTTTGTGACAGTGGTAGAGAGTTGCCAAAAATGAAAATTCAATAAGGGAACTATGAGCAATTTTTCATTTAGTCTAACGTAAAAGACAAACTGTCTTTTTCAACATTGAGAACCAAAGAAAGTGTCTTAATTTTTGCTAATAGTTCCATTTTGACTTGAGGAATAATGGTATCTAGTGGCTGCACTTAAGCAAGACAATTAAATCACAGTTGCATATTTAAAAACTCCTTCAAGCTGAAGCGTAGACAACAGAACAAAAGCAGGGCAGTTTAGGAGACACAGACACAATATCTGTTATATTTATAATGTCATATCCAGTGGTTCAGTCTCACAGCTCTGATGGGTTTCTGTCACAGAAGAGGGCAAGGATAAGAGGAAGGGGAGCCTGTGCTTGACAGTCCCACCTAGGTGAATTGATGGTGCACTTTGAATTATAAATTGTCTTCACTTTCTGTGAGTGCACATTCAACATAAGTTCCTTCTACTTTATTACCACACTGAAGGAGCCAAATAGTCCTCAGAGTTTTGAAGATTTAAGGAGGTTCAGTGGTAAATGCTCAGGTTTGGATAAGTACTTGTAATGGTCTCAATAGCTTCCAGATCTTGGCTCAGTTTATAGGTGGCCATTTTATTGTAACCAATTTAATATAGATCTCTCAACAAACTCATATCAACTTTCTCTTTAGACCGTTTCTTTGTGTTTGAGGCAATGCCAAACATCCTTAAAATGGCTAGACATTCTTTTTAAAACTTTTCCCATAATTTTTAATTAAGACATAAAAATATGCTTTTGTAAAATTTTGTGTCATGATTATGTGTAGATTATGTAATGTTCAGATTAGATCAAATTAACATTTCAAAAACTTATGTGCTTTGGTTTAAATAGTAAAAACAATTTCTTCTATGTAGTGACATTTCATTTGCATTTTAATAAATAAAGAGCACAAGAAAGCCAAGTCTCCAGGAAGAAGATGGGGTCCCACAACAATGATTTCACCAGGTTCATATGATGCAATTCCGCTGATAGCACCACTTAAAGATTGGCTTTGGACTACAAACTGCTCAGAATATTTTTGAGGGGGCTAGCTGAGATGATCCAGCCTTACAGAGTGCTCCAGCCAGAACGTGAGACAAGCCCTGCACTTTGCTATTACACATAGACTGGACAATAAAATGATACAGCTACCTCTCCTAGGACTTGACAATTAACTCCATTTTTTTTTCTTTTCGGGATCCTCTAAAGACACCTTTGTTCCCAAACAGCAGGAAGTAAATCTAAGAATACAATGCCCACATTCCCAAGAGGTGAGGTGGGTGGTTTTTGGTTGTTCAATGGAATATGGATATTTGTCATTGTTTATGGTGATTGGTTACAAGTTAATATTGGTAATGGTCAGGAAAAAAGCTAAAAAAAAGATTTAAGGTTCTTGTTTTGAAAAGAAAAAAGTGGATATAGATATGATATAATGATATGATATGATATGATATGATGATATGATATGTTATGATATGATATGATAAAGGGTAGATTTTTGAATCAACTCTAAAAATATAAAAGGGAGGATATAGACATGATGAGATAAAATATAGATTATTGAATATACTTTTTAAAAGCAACTACTAGTTTTAAATGTTTTTCAATGGATTGGACATTTGTATATTGTATACAAATTTTATGTAGTGATACAAATTTGGATTAATTTTGTTAAAACATACTATACATATGTTTCTAATCTTGTTTAAGGTATTGAGCCTATACAACTCATCTAACAATGTAATGCAAATTTCTAGCCCTTGAAAATTATTATTACCAACTGTTTATGAAAATAAGGAAATATAGATTAGTATTTAATAACCTATGATAATAGAACTTATATTCACATTAGGTATGTTTTCAAGGTCAAATAGAGATATATTTTAGATAGACAGGTCATCTTCAAATACTTCAGAGATCTACAGAATATGGCATTTAAGATGTTTAACATATGCTCTTTTTCTATGACAATGTGGCATGTCTATTCCTGGCAGCACCATTCTACTTCAGAGAAGATAATAGGCATCAAAAAAACTCCACATGGAGTTTGCTTTCTTTGTGAAAAAGTCAGCCACTTGGAAAGAAAATGCCCTTGCCTTTGCTGACAGTATGCTGTCATAATTGGACAAGTAGGACACAAAGAAAGTGACTGCCAAACATTGTCAAGACAAGAAAAGACAACCCTTTAGAATATCCTGCTTTGCATAAAAATCTGTCAGATATGCTAGGCCTGTAGCTTGAAGATAGATGACCCAATGTTGCAGAAGAACTTTGGGTGAATGTCCAAGCAGTGAGCTGCTTCTGTCATTTCTCACATTTTTTTGAAATTGGCTTGATGCACATCCTGCTTATTCAGCTGATATTATTTCCTTCTTGGGTCTCTGAGGAAGTTGAAGTTGATAGTTATAGTTTTCTTTGTTTACCTCATACAGAAAGCAAGCTATGATAGAAAGTAAATTAGGTTCAAAATTTTAGACTCACCAAGATAAGATAGTCATGGATTATTTTTTCTGAATTTGTCAAATGCAAATGGAATAAACATTGTTGATGTATTCATTGTCTGTATATATTATATGTAGTTGTTGTACTTATTGCATATAGTTCTTATATTAGTTATACTCTTATCATTTTAAACAAGAAGAAAAAATGTTGTGGCATTTCATTTGTATTTTAAAAAATAAAACTTGACTGAAGATCAGAGAGTAAAACAGCTTCCCTCTTCATCCTTACAGATCAGACAGTGGTGATGCACATCTTTAATCCCATTAGCCATACCATTTTGCCATAGAAACCTGTGGTATTAGTGCATGCTTTTAATCTCAAGACTAAAGAGAATATGAGACAGGAGGAGACAGCTCTCAGACAGTCTCATTCTGAGGATTCCAAGAGGCAGGATCACCATTTTGGACTGAGGTTGAGGTAAGAGTCAGTGGCTAACTGTTTTGCTTTTTTGACCTTTAGGTTGAACACCAATTGCAGTCTCTGTGCTTTTATTAATTGTGCTACACTTTTGTTTTAAAAATATAAGTTCCATACTCTTATCTATTACTATCCTGTCACACAACAGAACATCAGAGCTTTCTTCTTTTATCTATTAAAAATTAGAATTCATTAGTCAATCTTTACCACATCCCATGCCTTCCTTATGTGCTCACCCTCTGGTAAGTAGCAATATACCCTCATCTTCTACAAAGTCATCTTTTAAACTATGTATTTTTAAATAATTTTACAAATATGATATATTTTATTATCTCTCCCACATATCCTCTCTTATCCCCTTCCCATTTACGTAGAACTTCCAATTCTTTCTACAATACTCCTCTTACTGCTTTCAAACACTGTGTGTTGTGTGTGTATGCGTGTATTACTATATTTAACTAGGCTTGTCTGTAAGAATCTCTCATAGGTGTTAAGAACCTGTCATAGGGGGTTGGCAACACCACTGAGAAACTTGACTTCCCCTTTCCAGACAACCATTAATTTCCTAGAACTCCTCAAGGAGGGGTGTGTCCTTATGAACCTCTTACTGACTGTCATGGGATGTTGATAGGTCCAGTTTTGTGCAGGTTTCCTGTTGCTGTGATTTGTGGATATAACAGCTAGTTTAGTTCACATATAGAAGAGAGCATTTCAGGCACTCCTTCTCACCCTTGAGTCTAAAATCTTTCTGCTTCCTTTTCTGCAGTGTTTCCTGAGCATGGCAAAGAGTGAAATAAGATCCCTTTAAGGGCTGAACATTCAGCAATCACATATGCCAGTGCCTTGACCATTTATGAGTCTTTGCATTAACTGTTGTTCATTGTCCACTGTATACAGAATCATCCCTAACCAAAGCTAAGGGCAGCACTGAC
>LOJH01025389.1:0-10670 GCA_001685095.1 Ellobius talpinus
TTATTAACCAATGAAAGTAACACATAGACAGATGACCCTCCTCCATCACCACCTTCTGTGCTCTGTGCTTTCTAAATGAAACCTACATCAGGCGGGCTCCGGTGTTTGCCTCATGCTGCTGTGTCCAGAGAGTGAGGGCAGTGAGCCTTCTGAGCACTGCTTTCAAGAACTCTGTTCCCTCAGCCCTCCACTGTGTCTTTTAAATCCTGTTCCATGATGCTGAGAAGCAGCTTGGGAAGGTGGCGCCCCTTGAACACTCTGTGCTACCTCGGAGTAACCCCTTCCGTGTTCTCAAGAATAGGTAGGTGCCGCTGGCCTCTCCAGGATGTGAAGGCAGTTACTGTTTACAAACATTTCCAGGTGAATGAAATAAGCTGACACTTGGGTCCCTGAACCCTAAGTGCTATCTAAACCTGTGTGATGTGACATGCCTAAGCCATGTGTCTTTGTCCTTGTTTCTGTTGGAAACCATCCTTCTGGGAAGAAGTGATATGACATCCTAAGGCTGTATCTCCTAGAAAAGTCAGGCCCCAGTGTAGAACACAGACATAGCTGGAAAGGGAAATAGAGGGATGGAGCTACAGAGGTGGCTCAGCAGTCACCATCCTGTACAGCTCTTGCAGAAGACATGGGTTCGGTTCCCAGCTCACTAATCACCTGTAACTCTGGTTCCATGGGATCCAGTGCCCACTTTTGGCCTCCACTGGCACCTGCATGACCTCCATGCACATACATACATACATATATACATACATACATATATACAGGTACACACACATACTCATATTTTTTAAATGGAGGGGGGAAAAGAGCTAAGGCAAAGCCATCACTTCTCTAGATCTCCTTCCCAGCAAGTAAACTGATCGCTTTTCCCAACTCTGCCCCCTCTACTCTACTGGTTGGCCACTGACTCTCACCTACCTTGGTACAGCATGGTACAGTGGCAGGAAGGGCCACATTCCTGGTACATAGCCCAGCCTTGCCACTGCCTGGCTGTGTGACCTTGGCACTCTGTCACTTGGATGGCCTGTCTCCCCTCTGTCTCTCCAAGTCAAATATAAAAGAGATAAATTGCCTTAAGCTTGCAAGGCTGCTTGGATGGTGAAATAAGTAAATATAAAAGTTGAGAACAAAATCTCCATGTTGTCCCTGGGTTCTCCCCGCATCCCTACTCCAGGAGGTAGGAATCAAGAGGCTGTCTGAGATGCTATTTTCCTCAGTAGCCATCTTCAAGGAAACTCAAAAGCTCTGTTCTTCCAACTGGATCTGAAGCTCCCATCTGTACGCTGGGTACCATGTTGGTGATTTTTCTTACTACTATGACAAATGCCTGGCAAGAAGCGAGTTAAGAGAGGAAAGGTTTATTGAGGGATTATAGTCCATCGTAGGGTAGGCATGGCAGCAACAGGATGAGGAAGCTGGTCATGTTGCCTCTGCACATGGAAACAGAGGCTGGACAGGATGTGGGGCTAGGCCCACCCCTATTGACCCATGTCCTCCATTAAGGCTCTCTTTTAATGTTCCAAAACATTCCCAAACAGGGCCACCAGTGGTGACCAAGTATTCAAACACATGAACCTCTGGGAACATTTCACATCTAAACCACAGCAAATACAAGCAACAACTGGACCGTGGTTCACTCCACTTCTCCCACCTGAGACAGAGAAGTCCAGTGACTCAGGTCACATGGTCACGCCACAAAGCCTCCTCCTGGGAAGTTTTGTGTTTGTTCTTATTTTGTGTATTTCTTGTGCCCTTTGATGATGAGCCCTAGGGGTAAAAACCAGCTTGATCTGCCTGAGATAGGAAATGTCACCCGTGCTGGGGTAATTTACCCCACCCAACCTTGAAGCAAAACTGGAGGATGGTCACTCCCCCACACCTCAGAGTGGCTTTGGTCTCGCTTGACCCTAGCCTAATCTTCACCTTGTGGGCATTTATGAAAATCTGTCAGCCCCAGAGGCTGTGTGTGTCTCTTAGCTGACAGGCTACACAGAAATAAGCAGGACCTTTGGGCTCAGCAAGAGCCATCAGTGATTGGCCACATGAGGGAGTGCCACCACTGTCTCATTTTTTTAAATCAGGGTTGTTGTACCTCACACTGCCCCAGTCCCCAGTAGCCTGTGAGTACCCATGTAGGTCATAGTAACGCACTGATGCATCTCCATTGGCCACTTTCAAGGCCTATGGGTTACACCTGAAGAATCCCAGGACATCTAGTATGTGGCAAAACTTCTGCCTGCCCATCTTCCTCTCCCGTTTGAGGCTCTCTACCCTTGAAGCCACTTGTGTTTCAACTAGCTCCTCTCTGCTGCAACCTGCAAAAAAGTCGACACCTCAGAGATCCACGTAAAAAAAAGTGACCCCCAATAGTCTCTTACACCAGACTTGTGCCCCCCATATAACAAACACAGAAAAAGGTATGGATTTATACCTTGGTCTTGCATTGAAACTCCTCCTACAGAATCCCCCCATTCCTCTGAAGACCAACTCTGGCAGGAGAACCACTTGGCCCTTCTATTCAAGGTAGACTCAGAAAGCCCTGCAGAGGCTTTGTCTACTACTCTCTACCCATCCTCAATCTCTTCTGATACTTCCTGCCACCTGCAAGGGATATGGCTGGATACTATCAGGGCAGCTTCTAGTGCTGAGCCAGTAGAAATGGAAGATCCCATTCATCTGCGATGAGGTAGCATTTCAGTACATTTTACAGAAGGCAAAACTGAGACCCAAGGCAATTAAGGATATCCTAAGTGTCATTCCAGTCTATGACCACTCTTGAACCCAGCCTCCCTGTGAAGCCCAGAGAAGAACACAGAAGTCCAGCTGTAACTGGTCCTGGAAGCAGGT
This sequence comes from Ellobius talpinus, assembly GCA_001685095.1. NCBI lineage: Eukaryota > Metazoa > Chordata > Mammalia > Rodentia > Cricetidae > Ellobius > Ellobius talpinus. The sequence goes on from LOJH01025389.1 coordinate 2,851, forward strand.
GCCCCATGGAGCTGTGATTAGATGCCTGGGTCTTAAAAAACCATATGGTTTTAAAATGTTCCACAAACAAAGGCTTAAATAGAATATTATAAGTTCTGTGCTAAATTTAATAGCAGGTGGCTCTTCTTTCAAAAATGCTTGCTCCTGTCCCTTCAAGACACTTTAGGAAAAGTTTATGTTTGAGTAGCTGAACAAGTGGATCCAGCACCGCAGAGACAGACTCATAAAAGCAGAAACAAAGACCTCTGTGTGAAAGCACAGGTTCGAGCCCCTTTGGGGTGGGGTATGGTACAGTGCTCTGTTCGTCTTTCTCACGGCTGTCCATCCAACCATGAAGGAAAGCCAGCCTAAGGGTCAGCCCTGGCTTGGGCAGCTTTGAGTATTTTAACTCCAGGAGGCGGCTTCTTGTGCACATTCCAATTCAAGCTGAACATAGTAGTGACTTTTTCATTTGAATTCCGCCCTCGTGTGACACCCATCATTTCCCATCATCCCACAGATTGTTGTCTGCTTCTCTCTTTAAAGCGGATGCTGTGGCTCTTGGCCCACTCCAGGGTCCCTGGCCACTCCACTGCCTCCCTCTCTGTTCCAATCCATTCTCGGTCTGTGGCTGGCAGAGTCTGAGTGCAGCAGAAGTTTTAGAACATTCAGAAGACCCAAAACGATGTATAATTGTTTGGGGGTTGCAGTTTTTTGTAAGTTAAGGTGCCTGGTAATTCTCAAATACCCTCTGGCGTTTTACCATGAGTGTCCTTGGCAAGCACTTGGCTCTCATCTTAGTGCTTCAAGTCATCTCTGCACAGTTCCCTCTGGGAAGATGGACCAGGTGCTGTCTTTGCACCACTTTGCAGTATTCACTGGGACTCCTCTGCCACGGGCTAACCCCCATGAACCTTAGATAAATTTCTGCAACTGCTCCAGGAGCTAAATACCACAAGAGGGCAGTAAAGTCTCACAAAAGAAAGACTCCCTGCATCTTAATGAATACAGACCATCACGGAAGCAAAAATCTTCAGAGGGTACTCCACTTGTTTAGAAGCAGGAATGGCAGGGAAACTAATGGGCATTTCATGCTCCCATCTGCTCCTGATTTTAGACAACAATCACGGTGCTAAAAGAGAAGCAGTCGTAGATCTTGTTGGCTCCTTCCATCTATGGCTTGCCCAGAGAATTCCCTGTGCCGCTCGCTGTCAGTCTGGAAAACCATTTACTTGACAGTATGTATGAAACCTGAGACTCCCGACTCTGCACAGCCTGAGTGGTGGCAAACCCTGGCAGGAAAAGAAACAGGTTAGGGTGAGAAATGTCACAGCCATTCCCCCCTCACTAGAGGTTCCCTAAAGTGGGCATCGGAGGAATAGTGCTACCCATCCCAATGGTAGAAAAACTGCATTTTCATGGGTGGAAACACCCAGAAAAGGTTAAAATTGGGAGGATCTTCAAACAGGATCCTCCCATAGCAACTGGGGGAAAGTGTAGGGCAATGGCCTTGCTGGGACCACTTACCAGGTGAGGCACTTTGAGCTGCTTCTAGATTGGGCGGCTTCCCCTGGGGAGATAGAGGCAGAGGCAGTTAGGCTCACAGTTGCTGGTGGGGGAGGGGTGCATGATTCTGCACCCTCTCTGAAGAGCTACTGGCAGTTAATAGTAACTGGTGGGTGGGGGCAGGGGGTATTGACCGTTAAGGTGCCCAAGCCCCTGTAACTCTAATGAAACTCAGTTGGGTCACCAAAAAAAATGAAGGGGCAAAGAGAGGGAGATAGACTTGCGGTGGAAAGGAAACCTAGCCAGGAAGAGGAGGGAATCAGTGGGAACGGGAAGGAAATAGGAGATGGTGATGGGATGGGGGGGGACCAAAATACTCCTCATACATGTGTGAAAAAGAGATTAGCCAACTTAACAGGCACGTCATCCATCACTGGATGACTCAGAGAACGTAATGGGAAAGTAGATAACCGTACAGAAAATAACATACATAATGGCCACTAGAAACTCAGAAAATAGAAAAATAACCAAGCCTTGTTGTCCACACCAGGCAAAGCTGTACTAGGTCCTGGGCCCCACTTCCCCCCACCCACCCATCCACCCACCCTCGAGTATGACTCAATTGCCACAATGCTGAGGCTTGCAGACTTCCTGACTTTAACAGTGGCACCCACCTGAGTGGATGTGCCCATAAAACCGGTTCTCATTAAGGAAATTACAGAAATGGCTTGCCGTGTGTCCCCTGCCCTTGGGCTTTGCTGCCAAAGTACCTACTATGTTGGCAACACAGTGTGTCACTTAGAGCATCAAACATCACAGGAGAGACTGGTGATTTAATTCAGATGCACCAGGAACATTTCACTGTTGCTACCCTGATAAGTTAGCAAGGAGTCATAGGAATTTTATCTAAGCCGCTAAGGTTTGAGGCCCCAAGTTCGAGCCCCAACGCTGAAAAATCAAATCTATCAAATGGGAAAGGTCATTAGCAGGTGAGGATAAATGATTTGAGAATCTGCAGGACATAGGACGAGTAAAAACTGCACCCCGGAGCCCCGCCCCAGCCACTGCCCACCATTCTAAATCATAGCCACACATTCATTCATCTGAACGTCATGCCACGGCATCAGAGGTGGGAAATGACGTCAGAGAGTATTTGGGCTGCGCAGCCAGAATTATTTACTCACCTTTGCTATGGCAGGAAGAGTGCTAGTTCAAAGCATGATTTGGGGCTTTAGAACCTAGGGAAGAAATGTCCCTCAGATCCATCTCTGTAACCTCCTCTGTAACCTGAGGAGCCTGTGTCCCTTGGCTCCTAATTCTTTTAGAAGTTGAACTGCTCTGACATCCTCCTGAGGTTGGTGACACCCATTCTGGGGCCACCTGGAGCACAGGAGCCAGCGGGTCCAGGGTCCTGTGTTTGGGAGAAAGTGGCGTCTTTCCCTTCCTCCATAGCATGAGCAGCCAAACCTGTGAAGGGCTGGAGGTAGTGGAATTGGGCCTGGGGACCATCTCCAAGATTCATACATCTTCATCTGCTTGCAGACATCTTCGTCATAGGCAGGTTAGGCCTCCTCTGGGACCCTGCCAGGGCTGACAGACTGTGATACTGGAGAGGGCCGCTAGTACACACCAGAGATTTGCTTGCTGTTCATCTGTGACTCCCAGCTTGGGAAGAAAACTACTCAGCAGGCATTGACAGTCATCCAGGCCCCAAAGTCCAAGGGTGTAAACGCAAGCATACAGTCAAGAGGGAATGGGATAATGAGGGAGGTGCCCTGCCCCGGGGACAGCTGTTCGCTTTCTGTACAGATGAACTTTCCTTCTGTTGGCGTCTTCTGTTACCCACACAGGCCAGGAGCCCTACAAACATGACCCATTGCTCACAGCCCTCAAGCCTAGGAGGTTCAGGATCAGGGCAGACACAGATTTGGCATCTGGATCATAGATGGATGCTTGTTCCTGTTTCCCTAGAAAGCATGCCACCCTTCCATAAGGACCACCCCCATTGTGACTGTGGAGCCTTAGTGACTTAATTGCCCCCCCACTTCTTCCTCACATTGTCATGTTAGGAGTTAGAATTTCCACATGTAAATTTGGGGCAGATGGGTGAAACATTCAGGCCATGCCACCATCCAAGACCGTTCCTTTCAGTATGTCAAATGTGGAGCCCACAGGCCTCGTGAGCATGCATGAGGCTGAGCATAGCATGAATGCGACCTCACACAAACGCTATGACCCTTTAATACAGTTCCTCATGTTATGGTGACCCCCAACCATAAAATTATTTTCATTGCTCCTTCATAACTATAATCTCACTAGTGTTATGGATCATAATGTAAATATATAATATGCAGAATATCTGATATCCGACCCCTGTGAAGGGGTTATTCATCCCCAAGGGGCGCTGCTCCAGAGCATGACCTTTGAGATGATGACATCATTTCTACACCTGCATGAAGATGGTCCTAAAGCCAGATCTGAGAGAACACTGCTAAAAGTCCCAACCAATACCATAGACCGATGTCCTAAAAGAAATCAAAGCCTGTCTTTTGGAATTAGTGTCTCCCCCTCTCCCACCAGATTTTCCTGTCTGTCCTTGTACAGTTGGCGGTGGGTGCCACCAGCCTTGCCCCATCCAAACCTCTTGACTTGATGACTCTACATCTATTAGGGAATCTAAACAAGAGAGGGATTCAGACTGAAAATGTGTCTGCCTGCTCTAGAAATAGTGACAACAGGAACAGCCAAGGTGTCCAACAGCATAGTGAGAACCAGCTAGCACATGGCGAGGAAATGCGGGTTACAGTGGAATTCTGTATTGTTAAACATGGCGTGAAAATGAGAGATTGCAGGACGTCTGTAGAACATGACCAGTGATTGTCTCTAGCTGAGAAAATTATAGGTACTTTTTTTCTCCTTTAAAAAAAATGGTATGCACCTTAAATTTTTCTAAAATGAACATATATCACTTTATCTCAAGAAGCAATAACTCTGCCTTTTAGAAAATGTTATGTGAAAAGACATTTATTCATTCATTCATTCATTCAGAGAAGTTGAGGTACACCAAGCCCCAAACATGTCCTACATTCTGGAGATAGACCAGAGAGAGCTCAGCAGAGGAGCTCAAGCACTTTCCAGTGCAGAGAGAGGGTGACCAGAGCACAGAGCATAAAGAGACAAGGAAGACCAAGAAGGAACCCAAACTACAGGGATCAAGGTTCCGGGGACAGCTGACAGGGTGAGTGGGGACTGGGGTCTTAAGTCATAGAAGACTAGAAGAAAAGTGGGTGTGCCTATGTGGGTCACAGGAGGGAGAAAGCACAAAGGTCCTCGTGGGGTAGCATGCTTGGCCTGTTCCAATAAATGACAAATGAGCTAGCCAGAGAACAGCAGGCTTCTCACATACTTTGCTGTGCTGCCCATGACCCTGTAATGCCCACTAAGTAGCATCCTTTTAACCTGTTGCCTAGCAACTGAGTAGCAGGACTAGATGTCAGGACTCAATTGCTGTTTGGAAACACGGGCACTAACCTTGCTGACAGGTCCCTCTAGCAATCCCTCCCCAAGTCCTCACAATTAGCTTCTGAAGCACTCAATTGCTCTGAGCCAATACTGAGTGTGCATGGGTAAATACATTACCTTGAAGGCAAGGTTCTGTGCCTTGGTTCTGTACGGCACAACTGCTTCTGCTAATCCTTTCCTGCTTTGTGGAGCAGTGCTGAAATGCCTTGCCAGGGTTCAGATAATGAGCCCAGGGCATTTTTCATCATGAGAGGAAAAAGAAAAACATGTAAGAGAAATTCATGACAGTTCATGTGTTTCCATGGTTGGGCACCATTGGCCTGTGCACCCCTGGAATTTCAGAAGTAGCAAGACCCTTCCGCAGCTCTTGAGTTCAATGGCAGTCACTATGTTACACTGCAAATAATTTTGATAAGTACATGCATCAGAGCCATACTTGTACTAAGGCAAGGAAATCCTTCTATTGAAGACACTATGAATCAGACAATTTAAAGTAGGGCCAAGGGGAGTTAGACACTGACCTGCAGCTCAGAGGTTACCCAAATCACCACTGGGAGACTTACGCTCATACTGCAATGTGAGTCTTAGGGCTTGGATAAACCAGAACTTCTTGTCAAAATTTCCAGGCAACGAGGCATGGCATGAGAGCCAACAAGTGATGACAGCACACTCACCCCAACACTGGGTTTTTGGGGGCTGTTTGCTTATTTAACAAAGCTAGTGTACACTCACTGCACACAATTCAAGCAAGGCAAGGTGTCACTGCCACCAAAATTCAAATTATCCTAGCTCTGCTGCTGCAAATGGTTTAACCTGATAGAAATGTATGTCTCCCACCAGCCTGTCCTTCATATGCCTAGCATAAGTTATTACTGTTGTGATCATTATTTTATGGATTTCAAAGTCAGAGGCTCATGTAATCCTGGCTGCCTTGCACTCCTGGTCCAGCTGCCTCTGCCTCCTGTGCATGCGGGAACTGACTTCAGGATTGCAACACCACACCCCACGATGCAAGTCATTTGGCATGAAACTCCATCCTGGTTTTAATTTGAAACCCCTGCATTAGTGAGCTGAGCATAAGGAGTCCCTCACATTGTCCAGACAAGTCCTTGGACTCAGGAGGGGCCACTTATATATACCCATGACTCGCTTCCAGCAGATGCCGACATGCAAGGATCTGGGCTTGCAGTGTTCAGATTCGTGTTGTATGGTTTGCTTGCCCTCCGCTCACCCTGTAGCCCTTCAGGGGCTACAAAATGCCTCTGTAGTTCCAAATGAGATTCGTTATGATTAGCTCATTTCCTCATGAGGGGTGGATACTCGCTAGTCTCAGAGCCTAGAAATCAAGGTGGTGTCATGAAGCCAGGGTTGACAAATGCTCGTGTACCATCTTTTGGAGACCCCAAATTCCCCAGGTGCAAGTTATTTTAGTCAAAGCCAATAACACATGCTATACCTTTATCTAAGTAAGGACAAAAGAACATGGAAAGTTCTAGCATTTAGAATTGCCTTGCTCTATTTTACAACATCACATTATCAAGGTTTTCATTTTTCCTTTTTTGAATAATTTCTATGCTGTTTTGTTTTACTTGCTTTGTTTCAATACAGGGTTTCTCTGTTGTAGCCCTGGTTGTCCTGGAACTCACTCTCTAGACCAGGCTGGCCTCGAACTCAGAGATCCTCCTGCCTCTGCCTCCTGTGTGCTGCGTGCTGGGATTCAAGCCACCATGCCCAACTGCATGCTTTTCTATAAACCTTTGCCTTAGCCCAGTGGTTCTCAACCTTACTAATGCTGTGGCCCTTTAATACAGTTCCTCATGTGTGGTAACCCCAACCATAACATTATTTTCATTGCTATTTCAAAACTGTAATCTTACTACTGTTACAAATTATAATGTAAATATCTGATATGCAGGATTTATGATATGAAACCCAATGAAAAGGTCGTTTTACCCCCTCTAGTTGAGAACCACTGCCTTAACTGATCTTAGCCCAACCCTGCAAGGGACTTGAAATCTAGATGCTGCTGAAGTCTCCAGTTGGTCTCCTGCCATCCCCTCCCCTGAGAGACTGTGAGGCCCAGGGGACATACACAGCCTCCAGACAGAACAGAAACATGTACCAGGACCACAGGGAGTCGTAGTCCATTTCCTGTTGCTGCAAAGCTAGCCAGTATGTAAATTAAAGGTGGTTATCTAGCTATGGGTCTGAAGGTTCAGAAGCATGAGCCAGTATCTGCCTGCCCTGTGGTGAGGGCCGACATCGGGCAGAAAATGGAAGGGGCCTTCTGAGCACTCATCCTCTTGTCTCTGTCTGCTGTCAGCCTCTGCCTTCTGAATCCTGTTTGCTCTCACCCCAGCAGGGCATCTGCCCATGTTGGTCCCTGTTTACATTGCTGTAGTAGTAAAGGATGCCAGCAGGTGGCACTGGGCTCCAGCTGTATCCCTACACACACATATATATTGATTCGATTTGCACTCTTGGTGAAGTCTGTGCCACACTCACAACAGCCAGAGTAATGTCAACAATATGCAAGTCAGGAAAGGCAGGTCTCTGGGTCCTGCTGTGAAGCCAGTTGCCAAGCAACCCCTTCAAAACCAAGAGGAAGAGATTGTGGGCTCAGAAGCAGAGCTTGTTATGGGATGGCTGTGCCTTTTAGAATGTGACCTGGGGAAGAAGAGAAAGCCAGCTGTTCACAGCATCTGGTCTCTGGCCAGGGACCTTCCTAGAAGGCATCTGGGACTGCCCCCAAACTCCCCCAACACACACACACACACACACATACACACACACACACACACACACACACACAC
>LOJH01025391.1:0-14590 GCA_001685095.1 Ellobius talpinus
TTATGAATGCCCGGCCTTAGCTTGGCTTGTTTCTTGCCAGCTTTTCTTAACTTATATTATCCCAACTAACTTTTGCTTCTGGGCTTTTATCTTTCTCTATTTCTGTATACCTTTCTTTTCTTCTTTCTCTGTGACTTGCTGTATAGCTGAGTGGCTGACCCTTGATGTCCTCCTCTCCTTGTTCTCTGACTCCTTTTCTCCTTTTCTCCCAGATTCTTTCTATTTATACTCTCTGCCTACCAGACCCGGCTATCCTTGCTCCTGCCTTGTTACTGGCCATTCATCTTTTTATTAGGACCATCAGGTGTTTTAGACAGGCACAGTAACACAGCTTCACAAAGTTAAACAAATGCAACATAAACAAAAGTCACACACCTGAAAATAATATTCCCCAATGTTTCTACTTTATACAGCTGTACATTCTTTTTCTGACAAATATTAAGGTTTATTACAAATACATGTTTTTTATAAAGAGATTGTGATATTTCTCCTCAAACAAAAATTATCTTCATCCATGCTGCTTTACTATACTTGCCAAAACACTTCTACAAGTCATAAAAACTAAAGCGTTCTATCAGGTGACTAACATTGTAGGTAAAGTATTAAATATACAAGGGAGATGGAAAATAAATCTAACTAGATTCCAGAATAAATAATGCTGAGACTCTAGAAATAAGCCTTAAATTGTGAAATAGTCATGAAGCAACTACCATGCAAAATTCCACAGTTTCAGTTATGCCTCTAAAAGTCTTTAATATAAAGATGATCATAACTTCAAGATTCTGCTAACTCTACCATACATGTGATAAATTACTTTATTTCACCCTAGCGAACTTCCTGTGTTTTAATACATAAATAGCCATATGTAACATTTTCCCTTGTATCTCAATGCTCAAAAATTGGATTCAACTGGGGGAAAAACATCTAAATTTACATAGAATTCTACCATTTGTGATTTAATGAATGACATGCCTCTCCTTCAATGCTTACTGGCAGACACTGATATGAAATTTTATGATAAATAAGGTATCATTATGTGTTCCAGGCTGTATAAATTTGGGTTAAATTATAAACTAGATTTCATATTTAATACTAAAGTCAGTACTCCTAAATCTCTTTCCTACCCATCATTCTGTGAGAACATAAGCTAAGATTACCCTAGAATTATAACACAAGCCTTCTTTCCCCTCTGTGAGTTCTAGAGGCCATTTTCTTCTCTGTCCTAAAAATCTCTTCTGTTTCCATTGCATCCAATGTCTTCTAACAACAACTAAACACATGAAGTCATAATTCTGGAAAACATGGTTCCTTCTCATGTTTCCAGTCTCCATACTCATGGATATTCTTAAAAACAACAACAACATTAAGAGAATTTCAGTCTTGAACCAAAATATAGATTGTGACAGACAATGGGAATGTTTTATAGAAAATCTTATTTATACTATCATAGCTGGGAACAAAATATTAAACAACTCACACTTAGGTTTACTTTCTCATGTCTGGATCCTGTTTAATGGCAAAGTCTAGCAGCCATCCAACTTGAAAAAGACTGGCAGACTTAAATGGTCAAGCGCTACAGAGAGCCCATATTTTTTAAGCCTATAATACAAAGATTGTAGTTGCCTTTCTAGTTTAGTAAGAACCAAAATCCTTGTCTCCAACTAGAGCTACCTCTAAAATCCCAAACAAAGTGAGGAATGTATAGGAACATCAGGAAGGATTATAGCAAGCAATGGAGCAGTGCCTAAGCAAATGAGCCACTTGTCGTCTCAAATGCCATTTCAAACAACACCAATCTTGAGTCACGGCCCTCACTGACACACTATTTTGAACTATTATGGTCAGCCTGTTCTAGAGTATCTTTTAGCAGATAAATTTCAATATTAGGTGAAGCCCAATATCACTTAAAAAATATTTTGTTTTAGGCCTTATTTACTTTTCCTCTTAATTTAAGCATCTTTATTATATTTCTTGTAGTATTAGAATGAATTCAAACTAGGACTTCCCTATGAATTTTAATAATACATAATGAGCAAATATAAGTTTGTGTGCGTGTGAGAGAGAGAGATGGTATAATTATCACTAGTATCCAGAAGGCCTACTACATAGTACCAAATTTAACAGGTCAATATAAAATACACTCATCTTCTTGAAGGCATCTGAATACCAGTAGGCAAGATGCTCAGAGTGTGAGGCATTGTGTCACAAGAGGAAATAAAGATATCTTCACTGCTGTTTTCCTTCTCAAAGATACAGCATAGAATTTTGCCAAGTGTTGTCCAAAAATGTTACACTAAAATTTAAGATACATAAGCTTACTGTTTATAAGGAAAATTGATGCTAAAAATGAAGATGAGAGTTGTTCTGAAAGAAAAGAGAATAATCAAACAAATGGAATCATATTCCCAAAGCTAGGCTGGAAATGGCTCAGTGGTGAACTCAGTGCTCTACCAGAGGGCCTGAGTCCAGGTCCCAGGACCCATGTCAGGCAGCTCACAATGGCCTATAACTGTCTCCAGGGAATTCAGTGCTCTCTTCTGGCCTCTGTGGTAGTTAAACTCAAGATCACATACCCACACAGGGACACAGATAATTAAAAAGTAAATTCTAAAAAATTCTCAAAGTTTTGTTAAATTTTCAAAAAAATTTTCCAAAGAGCATGGAAGCAAAAGGAAATGAATGTTCTCTGTAACTCATTAATGGATGATACGTGACAGAGTAAGTCAGCAGTCCTAGTGGAGTAGTTCAGTAGCTAAAGCTGCTGTGGCTCTATTAAGAAGCTGTAGCTTTCCAGGCCATTAGCCTAGTGTGATTAAAGTTTACACAGACACTTAATGAAAGTGATGCTCTGTAAGGAAGGGCTTTTAAAGTCCTACTTGCTTCCCCATTCCACCTGAGAACTGTTAATGAGATCACAGGCGCACATACATATAAAGTATACAAGCCAAACATTTACAGACAATCATAAAGACATTGAGCATAAAATAATGATTACGTACAGTCTTCCATTTATTAGAGAAGAAAGCCAAGTTGCACACTAATGAGATGGAAATGACTGTTTACTGTCGCATACGGACATTGGTCTGAGTGGCCATGGTGGTGTACATCAGCAACCACAATACTGGGAGGTAAAGGTTAAAAAAAAATTCAGGAACTCAAGGTCATCTCCCACTAGATAGTATATTCAAACCCAACCTGGGCTACTGGAGACCCTGCCTCAACAAAACAAAACACAGGCATGCACAAAAAAAAAACCACTTTAAATATCTGATCCAATGTAGCACATTGAAAACATCTTTCGGAGATATCAATATTTTGGTTTTACAATCATCAATGCTGAGAATGTTGCTTCACATAAATATGCAGTACCAAATGGCAGATGTTTAGGACCATTTCAGAAACGGATGGAAATTGTCCTATCCTGAAATAAAATTCTTTGAATATTAAGTCAGCAACTCAAACAGAAATTTTTATAATCAAATATTCTAACATCATATAGTTCAAGCATGCATATTTAATATGTGTTAAGGTCAGACAGTGGGGATATATTAAGGCCTTTGTTTTTTTAAGTAATTAAGTTACTGTGTTTCTATAAGAGGAAAAAACTTTACAAATTTTGTATGGACAATAAGGAGACTATCATAACATGATAGCCTCAAATCTGAGCCATGATGTTTCAGGTAGCGCTCATGATGGGATAAACAGTGTAAAGTATGGATGCTGTTGTGATCAGATCTAAGGTTACAATGATGTCACATGATGCAACACGGGAAAGCATGGCAGAAACATCTTGGGTTCATTATGTATTTCATTTTGAATTAATTTTTGGTTATTGTGTACCCCAGAAACTTTCACTGCTGCCAACAAAGTTTTCCACAGCTCTTCCTATTCAAGTTATTTGGCCCCACACAGAGTTGCAACCCACAGTTTATGAAGAGGGGCTTTAGAGCACTAGTTATGAAAGAGTAACAAACCAGAAATAGCCCACAGTGACCTAAAACAAAGGCCTGATCAAAACAATACTGTCTACAAAATTATGAAAGCTCTAAAGTTACAGTGTATTAAACCATTTCTTAGTAATTTATAACATATAAATTGAAAATAAATCAATGTAGAATACATGGAACAACCATTTTTTATATATAAGTGTTTATGATCATGGTAATTATGTCCAACAGCATTGCCTGAGAGAACTTGTACAATAACATATTTCTACACCTACACTGTCCAAATAGCAGCCAATACCCAGATACCACCAGCATGCACCTGAAAGACAACCACTATCATTGGTAAACTGAATAGTAACAAGAACATATCCATCTAGACAGACAGAAAAGGAGGTGTGACAGTGAACTTTCTAATTCTTCTTTGACGAACATCTGCTAATTAGTCTTTGAAATATGACATTTTAAACAACAGGAGATAATACTGCCGAAAGGAGCCCAACACTCAGTCCACCTTCTCTCCCATCCTCATGTCCAGGTATGAACTTTGCCAAAGAAAAGGTAACAATGGAAGCCACCATGGAAAACTAGCAATCCCTGAAGTAAGGACTAAATAAGGTCCAAGCAGATACCATGGCAACACATTACAAGGTATTCTGGCAGCAGAAACATTCTCACATGAAAACTTTAGCAGGTCTAGATTAGCAAATAGGCCCTAGCGCTGCAGCTGTGGGAAGACTGCTGCCCCCTGTTTTGAGAAGCCGCAGAACTGGAGGCTTAGAACATACCAGGGCTATAGACATGAGTCTATAGTGCCAAGGCCAGCACACATTTCCTGCCTCTTCTCACTGTGGGACTATGGACAACTAAGAATTCCACCAGAGTCAGCAACAAAAGAAATAGCTTAAAAAACATCTGGCTCTTGATCCTACAACAACAATGTTCAAATGCTAACAAGAGCTATGAACGGAAAACACAAAGAAAAGAAGAACTAAGAAACGACGTGGATTAATGGAAAGATTTCAGTAACCAGATATAAAGCAGCATTTCCCTAAACACTCAAGTTTACTTCCAAATAGCAGAAACAAAGAATCTTCTCAGAAATAATGATGCCTATTTTAGTTTTTGAATTAAATGAAGTCCAACTATCTGTAAAATCTTGAAAATAAGTCACACAATATTAGAGTTTTCTAATACAAATAGCTGACTCATTTTAAAAGTCTATCGTACACAAGCTATTACAATGGAGAGACCTTCACACCAACACTACTTGCTTGCATCTCCGCTATACAAGTAAAACTATAATCTTAATTCATTATAAATCACCTGTATCTACAAATAATTTATCAAACAAGAAACGACCATATATTTCCATGCTAGTGAAACAAAAATATTTGCTCTACATACGTCACTAAAATTAAAAACCTTTTCCTTGTCTATATACACCAGTAAGATAATGAATAGCAAAGCAGAGTGGGTGAAGGCATTCACAATACACACAGCAAACAGGCACCACAGGTGTAACACAACCTCTAAAAGAAAAAAATTGAAACAAAACAGTCCAAAGATCCTAAAAGTTACTTCACAAAAGAATGTACACAAATGACCAATGAATACACAAAAGCACATTCAACCAGAGGGAAATGTCAGCTTTTCTTACTCCTTCTGCCCAGCAATCAGTCCAAGAATGCTAGTAATCCTCCAATGGGTTCATCCAAATAAATAACCACACCAAGACATACACGCCATGTTCCCAGGGGCCCTGTACATAACAGCTGCAAAGGGGAAACAATCCAGCGGCTACCAACTGCTACACCCACTCAAAGGACTACATGTAAGAAGGAACTGCCATTCACACACAGACTATATAAACAGATAAGCATTCAGCTAAAGGTGCCCAGGAAAAAGAAAGGTGACTCAAACAACTGGAAACAGGAGGTCTGTTCTCTACCATGCTTACATAAACCAAAGGGGTGATCAAGGAATGAACGGGAAAATGAATAGTCACTTGTGAAGGAATGATGTTGGAACCCTTTCCTCACATCATTCCCAAATATTAATAAATGCCCAGTCAAATACCTAAATCATTTCTAAAGTATGTTTTTTATTCACCAACAATGATACAATGAAAACCCGTTTGCTTGTTTTTCCAGTTTATTGGAAAGTGGGTGGGCGCAGGACTTATAATATTAAGCAAGACCATACATACATCGATATACACATTTTATGTAAATTTTTAAAATGCTTTCTCAAGGTAAAACATGCTTTCAATGCAAAGTAAGTTCTTATATGGGCAGTGTCCTCATGTAAGTCCTCACCAGGAGACCTAAATTTCAAAGTACATTTTTCATGATATTCTTACAGAATATAGTAACACTAGACTTAGGATACTATATTCTTTAAGTGAGAATTTTAGTTATTCAAATAATTAAGTAAGTGAAAGATTAAACATAGGGCTAAATCAGGAGTGTGACACATGCCCACAATCCTAGTACTAGAGAATCTGAGGTGAAGGGACTGCCACAGCTTGAGAGCAGCTTGGGCTACACGGTGAGTACCAGGGCAGCCTGAATTATATACAAAGACTCCCTCTCAAAGTTCCAAGGCCAAAACAAGACAAAAAACAGAGTTAAATCATGACCTAGGACTTGTCAATGTATTTTTAGATATGATACCTAATTGGGCACTACATGCAACTAAAAAGACTTTGACATGGCAGCAACCATCTGTAACCTTAATTTTTATCTGCTCTGCAAAGCAACACACATTCCCAGGTTCTAGAAACTAAAATATGGACATTTCGAGCCATCATTCTGTCTTTACTTCCACTAGTATCTGCAGGCAATTTGTTTCAAGACTTCCTAAAAAAAATAATCAAAATTCATTGGTATTATATTTGTATATAATCTACATTCTATATATTTAATCAACTATAGATTACTTGTTCCTAAAATAATGCAAACACTAAGCAAACTGTTATGTTTTAGGAAATAATAACAAGATAAAAAATCTACATTTTCAGTAAAAAGAAAAAAATGGTCTCTAAAATGTTCAATTTGCAGTTGAATAAATCTATGAATAAGGAATCTCTAGATTCAGAAAGCCTACTGTGTACAGTATATCACTTCTTATGATCAGAAACATCTAGAAATACAGCTATAAAACATTATATAACACTCTAACAGTCCATACTATTTCTACGAAACACTAGCAAAGTAAAAAGAAATACAACAGTCTCACTATTTTCACTTGACAAAGTAACTATGCCACAGACATAATTCATCCCAAACAAAACTGCTTCCTAATGGGTGATGCAAGAGTAATCTCCAGACCCACTAACTCCTATGTAATGGTCCTATTCAGCAGATCACCAGCCCTTAACTACTCTATGAGTGAAATCTTTGCTATTACTGACGAATCCATAGTTTACCAACTGACAATTTAACAAGCCTAGTAGTTGAGTTTATGCTGCCTAATTTCATGCACATGTGAAAAGACAAATAAAATATATAAACGAGAGTATAAACTGTTTTTTGTGAATAAAGGATCCTACTGCAGTTGAGAGTGCATTTGGCTGAATATATCTGAGCTTAGCTGGTGGAATTAAGGCATGTCAGTTATTTTCTAAGGCTGTGGAATAATGCTCTTGTACACTGTAAAGATTTGTCACTCATATTGGTTAATAAAATTCTGATTGACCAGTAGCCAGGCAGGAAGTATGGGGGGGCAACCAGAGTAGGAGAATTATGGGAAGAGGATTGGCAGAGACGCAGTCACCATCCAGACACAGAGGAAGCAAGATGAGAATGCCTTACTGAGACACAAGCCATGTGGCTAGACATAGACAAGAATTATGGGTTTATTTAAGTCATAAGAGCTAGTTAGCAATAACCCTGAGTTAACAGGCCAAATAGTTTACAATTAATATAAGCCTCTGTGTGTTTCTTTGGGACTGAATGGCTGAGGGCCTGGGTGGGACAGAAACTTCTGTCTACAAAAGGGAAGAAGAAATATAATTTCAGGAAAATTGAATATATACTAGAGACCAGAAAAATGGTTATGAGGGAACAGTCATAATCACTATTTAGGGAAATTTTTAACTAGAGCAAGTCAACAATGGCCTATATACTTTAGCATAAAGAAAATGTTGGGCTAAAATGCTGACATTCACAAAGAGACAGAAGAACCACCATTCTGTCATCCAGAAAGAATACAAGTCTGCCATGAGCTAAACACATCTCAGTCATCTTAGAGATCAAGAAACTGGTGATGCTTTCAGGAGGCAAAACACTTGGTTTCTAAGAGGCTTGTTTTAGATTTTGAAATAAAAATGTTAATGCAAATAGCAAAATCTAAACATGTAAAAAATATATAATGAAAATCAGTAATGACTACAAATTCATACAAATTAGGAGTTACTTAAAATGACTGGAAAGCTAAATTCTGTCTATGATTGTCTTCTCAGTCCTAGTTTCCTTTTTATTATTATAATAAACATCAAAGCCAACCTGGAGAGGACAGGGTTTATTTCATTTTCCAGTCCATTATGAAGGAAAATCAGGCAGGAACTCAAGGTAGGAGCTGAAGAGGAAACCGCAGAGGAATGCTTCTTACTGGTTTGCTAAGCCTATTTCCTTATACTACCGGGGACCTCCTGCCCAGGGATGGCATTGCCTATAGTGGGCTGTGCCCTCTCACACACAGTTAAGAAAATGCCCCGCATATAGGACCAGGCTGATAGAAGCATTTCTCTACAGAGGTTCTCTCTTTCTACACGATCCTAGCTTGTGTCAAGTTGACCAGAGCCAAACCAAAAACCATCACCAACACACACTATAGTACAATGGATTTGAAACACATACTCAAGGCTTGTCAGGAGTAAGAAACTGACCAGTGTTCAATTTTAGCAAATTAAAGACATTTATCATAGCATCTGATGATTTTCTCTGCGTCAACCTACAGTAGCCAAATATACCTCATGGCTCTTTGTGACAAAGGTTGAATGCAGCTGTTTAATAAGAGACGTAAGCTGACTGCGTGTGACAAGAACAATTAACCCGAATTTACCTCTACACAGCTGACACAGAATTCCCTCATTGAGAGATCTAATGTGAACCTTGTTCTTAATCACCTTTGGATCCAGCTCCCTACTTCCATTTGATGAATACATCTTTACCTAGGCAGCACTACTTACACCACAAGAAAAGCCCAAGAGTAACTTTAAGTTAAACTTGATAGCAAACTTAGATGGCAGCAGTGATACTCACCAATACAGACATCGATTTTCCCTTTAATGGCAGCTTCATGCAGAGGTGTGTAGTTCCAGTTATCTCTGGCATTTGGATCTGCTCCTTGGCACAGTAACAGACTCACAACCTCAGCATGGCCAAAAGAACAGGCATTATGAAGTGGGATGAGACCCCCATCATCACGAGCATGGACGTTAGCACCCATCTGCAGCAAGTGTTCTACAACATCCTTCCTTCCAAAACCTGGAGAAAAGGAGCAGAAGTGTTTTATACACTGAGTCAAGTCTTTAACAACATCCACACCTATGTACTGAGTCTGTACCCTAGAGTAAAAAGGGGGAAATAAACAAGCAAAACCATGAGCTTTGTTCAAACTGACCTCGCCATTTCAAGAACAGAACTAAAGAGAGCTCTTCCCTGGTTAGTGAGCGGTTGACTCAGAAACCGTTTCTTAATCACTTGCTGTGGGCGGCAACTGTGTCAGAAATACAAGTGAATGAATGAGGCAACTCCTGTCCAACAGTGCTGGCAACACATAACAAATTAATTACATAAAACTTCCATGTACCTTATTCTTATAAAACTGACAAAAATTTTATACTTAAATACTTTAAATACTGCCAACAACCAAATCAAAGACAAATCAAAACGTCTAGCACTAGAGTAATAATAGGAAAGTAACAGAAACACACAGTCACAATGGGTTAAAGGATTCTGCAACAGGAAGAACTAATGAAGGTGTCAGAATACTATTGGGAATTGTAGCCGAACTGCGTGAACAGGTGGCTCAGTGACATCATTTGAGATTGATTTACGAATCTGAGAAAAGGGTCGAAAGTGAGACTAGACACATCTGAAGATATAGAACCAGACACTGGTAACAAAACCATAGTTTCCAGCTAGAAACAGGGAAAGGAGAGCCAGATAGGCCCCTAACAGTGTAAAGACTGCACACACAGGCAAGAAAGGCTACGGAGGGCACCATCACAAAGGTCAGGAATGGTGACATTAGGTTGTGGACTGAATGACATTTTGTCCTGCCCAGTTCCCACAGTCATTAAGTCCCAAAGAAATCACACAGAGGTCTACATTAATTATAAACTGATTGGCCTAGTATCTCAGGCTTCTTATTAACTCTTTTAACTTATATTTTAACTTATCTGTGTTAGCACGTGGCTTGGTACCTTTTTCAGAGAGGGAGTCACATCTTGTGTCCTCTGCATCTGGGTCACGAATGCAGACTGAAATTTCCCTCTTCCCAGAATTCTTGTTGCCCCGCCTCTACTTCCTGCCTGGTTACCCTGCCTCTACTTCCTGCCTGGCTACTGGTCAATAAGAGTTTTATTAAAAATAATACAAGTGACGGGATAAAAGACCATTGTTCCACAGCATTAGGCAAAGTCACACAGGAGGAGAATTTATGAGACCAAGAGAAAAGGGAAAATGGCCATTCATAACATGAAAATAATTGTGCCACAATGACAAAACTACAGGCTACATTGCAATGGATTAAAAACGGAAACTGTACATATCAGCATTTAGTAACTCGGCCCACTTTGTGGCTCCATGGCACTACCTCCACACTAGTACTTACTTGGTCAAATTAGAAACTGGCATCTTAAATAAAGCTAAAGGGTAGTGAAACAGTCATATCTTCCTCCACTTTATACATACATTAAATAAATGAGAATCATGTGAAAATGGGGGAGGGAATGTGTTTTCTATGCTATCTAAAGAAATTCACTCATTTTCAGAAGAGCAAGTACTAAGAAACTCTCTGAAAATAAAAAAAATAATGATTCCACAGACAGGTATCACAAAGTCAGAATTAAACTTCTCTTGGACAATCCCTCAAGTTAAGCTGAAGTATGGGGGGGCACAAGTCAATTTATGGTAATCAGAATAGTAAAGCTATGGCATGCAAGCTAATTGCCTCACCAGGCCATGTTTTTAGTCTGCTGTTAACCCTGGCACAACAGTTTCAGCGGTAGTTAGAGGTTCTACTTATCACAGCCACCCCTCCTTCCTGTACACCACAACCCTCTTCCTTCACAGGCACTGTCCTTCCCGGCCGTGGGGAATGTCAAAGGTTGTTTTGTTCCTATTGGGATGGAAAGGACAATGGTGACTAGGTGAGGTCAGCAAAGTCAGGCCACTCAAATTCTTTGAGCCATGGTGAGGAGCTTGATCTTGAGGAAGGGTCTATCAAGTGACCAAATCTGTCTGCTAGCTAACATCAACAGTAGACATGGGAAGATGAGGTCAGGAAGACAAGAAAGGCCTTTTTATAAGGAAGAAACACAGGCAGCTCCAAGTGACACCACCAAACTAGGAAAGAAAATATTTGGTTCACATTTGGCATTAGACAGCATGAAAAGCCTTTCAGCTTTGGCGTTCACTTGCTTATGGTTTGTGGTCATCAGAGTGCTGTACCTCTGAGCTTGATACAGGACTCCCAGGCAAGAGAGAACACAAAGGAAGGAGGAGGTTTGGACACAGAATGTTTGGTATTAAAGCAGTAAGCCTCTTCAGATATGTACAAGACCTATGCATTCCTAGCCAAAATTGTGTCATCTGCCCACCTACAAAAACGGGCTGAAAAACAAGTCTTTTATAGCTGAGCATACAGGTGTCTCAGGAAAATCAAGCTATCTATTGGTGAAGAACTAGGAGATGAATTCAGGGAGAATAAATAATAGCATCTGCCATAGCTCTATAAGTCATAAGTAGAAACTTGTTTCATTTTCAAGTACCTGAGAAATTATTCCTAAGAAAAATCACTTCAACGCTATTTCAGTCCTAAAAGGTTTTTCAGATAGCTGAATCTGAGGTTCAGTTTAAGTGTTAACTTGCCACAAATGGGAATCACATGAGGAGAGCATGTCACCTGAGGGATGACAATTGCCTCAAGATTGCCTTAACTGAGGTGGAAAGACCCACCTGATGTGCCAGCGCCTTCTGCCCAGACGAAAGGGGCTGGAGCAGGCAGGCTGTCCTGCTGCAGTGGCCTTCTCTGCTTACAGCTGCGGCTCATCCCTTCGATAGAAGAGACCGAGCCTCCAGAACCCACCAGATTCCTGACACCAGACTGGGACTGCTTAGGAGACCCAGGTTCAAGGCCTCAGCAACTAGCAGTACTCAGCTTCTCAGGGGTGAGACAGGTGTCGCTATTTCAGTGCAAGCTGATTTTTTTTTAGTAGTAGAAGTAGTAGTAGTAGTAGTAATAGTAGTAGTAGTAGTAATAGTAGTAGTAGTAGTAGAAGTAGTAGTAGTAGAAGTAGTAGTAGTAGTAGTAGTAATTCTATCTGTTTTGTTCCTCCAGAGAACTCTAATACACTACATAAAGATGAACAAATTGGAGTCGAACAAATATGGTGGCATATACCTCTAATCCCAAAATTTTGGAGGTAGAGGCTGAACAATCTAAAGTTTGTAGGCCAATCAACAATAAGGAGCTGAGAAAATGTCCAGTCAATAAAGTGCTTGGTGAACAAACATTAGGATATGAATTTGAATCTCCTACACCAATGTGAAAATAAAATACTGGGCACTGTGGTGTGAGATGGACAGAAGGATCCCTGAAGCTCCTGGCTAAACAAGAGACCTGGTGAGCTCCAGACTCAACAAGAGACTCAGTCTCAAAAAGTAAGATGAAGGGGGACTGAGGAGGACACCCAACATGGACCTCTGCCCTCCACATGCACACATGAATACATGCATACACGCACACCACAATAAAAATTAAATTAAAAAACAAGAACAAAATTAGAAGAGATGAAGAAACTCTTGCATCTAAAACTGGAAACTTGGCGTGGACTCAGAAGGCAAGGATGACTGGGTCCTGGAATTCTAGTTGAACACTTCAGTCTGTGGAGATTCCATGTGGCAAAGAAGCAAGCCTACAGCTTCAAAAGGTCATCCAACATCTGCTCTGCGCTAACTGCTACAGTGAGATGATTTGCAGATTTCAGAATTCTTGCTGTGAAATAGTGTCATTATTGCACATGTTCAAAGAAAATACACACAAGAAAAGCATTGCACTAGCACTGTAAGGAAAATCTAAATTCAAAACACATGCCTAACTGAATACATTTAGCAATATTCCTTACTCTGATCTTTATATATTACAATTAAGGTCATTCAAAATGTTTCAATACTAAATGTAAGGTCATTGGTATTTATTCCCCAGGTTTGGGCTCAAAGACGGGGTTGAAAAAGTCATTCCACTTAACATTTAGCATTTTAAGCTTGCCTAGGATTAAAGCCTGCAAGAAACGACCTTAAACCTTAACTGTGGCCTGCACAATATTAACAAAAGAGAAAAACCAAAGGTGTTTGGTGTCTTGTAAACTAAAGTTTTTTTTTTTATAAATGGCAGTAGCAACGGATTAAAAAGGCATTTTCCTCCTAACTGAACTAACAAAGCTACAAGCACTGAAGCACAATAAAAGTTCATATTACAATTTATTTTTAATTTTTTCCTTAAGTAGTGTAAGATCCAAGAACACCCAGAAGATACTCAAAGGAACAGTAAGGAACAACTGTCAAGAACACTGACATAAGTGGCAAAGACAAATAGGCAGGTGGTGATAGATGAACCTGCTCGATACCTTAGAAGGGAAAATATCGCAGTGCTCTATTGTTTTACATAATCTCAGCCATGAGGTTGGCTAGTTTGTTTTCTCTGCTGTGATAAAACATTATGACCAAAAGCAGCTTGGAGAACAAAAGGTTTATTTGGCTTACACTTCCTAGGGCACAGTCCAACATGAAGGGTTGTGGAAGCAAGAAACTTAAGAATTGAAACAGAGACCTGTGGAACTCTCCTTATTGGCATCTTCTCTTTCCATGGCTTGCTCATTTATTTTCTTATACAACTTAGGACTACCTGCCCTGGGTCAGCTCCCACATCAATCAATTTAAAAAAAGGAAGGAACGAACGAAGGAACAAAGGAAGGAAGGAAAAGAAAGGAGAAAGAGTGAGCTCCACAGACTTGCCCACAGGCCAATCTGATGGAGACAATTCCTCAACTGAGATTCCTTATTCCCAAATACATCTGTGCCAAGCTGACAAAAGATTGCCAGCACAGGGGCCTTAGAAGGTAACTGTAGAGCATTTAAACACTTTCTACCCAATATTCTACCCAACATTCCCACTCTGTTCCCTAACTAACATTTAATTTAACACTGTGACGAGGCTCAGCATCTGGGCATCTGTGAGCAACTCATGAGCAATTCCAGAGGTCCATTACACATATGAATTTATACCTTTGCTAAGTGAGAGCTGAGTCGATGTATGTCTTGGCTGATGTGTGGAAGGCAGCTAAGAGGATGGTTATGGCGCAACAGACCCATCCTGTCTTTGCTCCCACCCCTATTCACCTTCAAGCACAACAG